>CAUYLG010063366.1:0-110072 GCA_963573385.1 Cacajao melanocephalus
GGGCAATAGAACAAGAATCTCGTTCTCTCTCCCTCTTTCTCTTCCTCTTTCTTTCTCTCTTACATTCTTTTTTTTTTCTTTCTTTCACTCTCACTTTCTTTCCTCTCTTTTTCTTTCTTTCAAAAATAAAAAAAAATAAAAAAACATAAAAAAAAGAATATTAATAATCTCTTATCCTCTCCCACACCTTACAGGAAGTTTTCTCCTCTCTTCTTCTCCCTCCCTGTCTCTGCCTCCACTGCACACACCACAACATGATATATTTTGATCTAAAAACTCCACCGTGTCTTTAAAAATGCATGGCAATCCTACATTTTCCTGATTAGTCCTTTTCTCTATTTCTCAGCCCAGATATTTCTCCTGAGCTCAGTTCACAAATTCCACAGCCTTCTGGATATCTTCATATGAGCACCCTATGGTCATTTTAAATATGAATTTATAAAGAATAAAAAACTCATCAACTTTTCTCTTAAATTGTCTCTTTCTTGTATTATCTACCCAAATATCAACTTTTCACATAGTCAAACAAGGAGTGATTCCTGACCTTCTCCTTTTAATCACACTCAGTGTTCATGAACAAGGAAGTCCTGACTGTTTAATTTGCTAAATATCTGTTGCATATTTGTTGCAATGAGCCTAGATCAGACTAGCATCCAGGCTTTCCTCTATTTGGTCTTCCCACTTGACTTGATCAGTCTCATCCAAGTCCAGATCATCTGATCCAAGTCCACTGTTTTTACTATAGTTAAAACAATCTATCTAAAACGCCAGTGTCATTCTGTTACTTAACTACATGGGTTCTCCAGTCTGACTGCTGTGTTTTCAACCAGGATTAATGACCAATTAGGAGGAAGAGAAACTGTATGCTATAGTTGTTAAGCACATAGACACTACAGTCTGTCTGCCTTGGTTCAAATCCCAGCATTGCCTTTGCATATATATGAACTTGGTATATGACCTTGAACCAATTACTTAACCCCACAGGGCTCAATTTTTTTCCCTCTTTCTATTTATTTATTTATTTCCACAAGGCTCGGTTTTTGGGTTTTTTTTTTTTTTTTTTCTGAAATGACAAAAGCATCTATGTTACAGGGTGGCTGTGAGAGTTAGATGAATAATATAAAACTCTTGCAGAGTGAGAGCAAAATAAATGTTTGCTATTACTGTATAGCCTTACATAGAATGTATAGCCTTTCTGTACTTTAGTCTCTTCCTCTTCCACAAATAGGAATGATATGTATGACATAAATTTTTTTGACATTAGATGATAAAAGAGATTCATGTTTTATGTCATCCTCTAGTAAACATTCTGTAACCTCCCATTTCCCCAGTGCAGGAATAAATGTACAGGCACACCTTGTTTTTTTGCTCTTCATAGATACTGTGTTTTTTACAAGTGGAAGGTCTGCGACAACCCTGCATTGAGCAAGGTTGATGCCATTTTTTTCCCACAGCATGTGCTCACTTCATGTCTCTGTGTCACATTTTGGTAATTCTTGTAAGAGTTCAAGCTTTTTTCATTATTATTATATCTAATATGGTGATCTGTGATCAGTGATCTTGGATGTTTCCACTGTAACTGTTTTGGGTTGCTACAACACATGTCCATATAAAAAGGCGAATTTAAAAGACAAATGTTGTGTGTTCTGACTACCCCAGAATCTGGCCATTCCCCCATCTCTCTCCCTTTCCCCTAAGACACAACAATATTCAAATTAGGTCAAGTAATAACCCTTCAGTGGCCTTTAAGTGTTCAGGTGAAAGGAAGAAAATCATGTCTCAATTCAAATCAAAAAGTAGAAATAATTAAGCTTAGTAAGGAAGACATGTCAAAAGCCAAGATAGGCTGACAGCTAGGTTTCTTGTGCTGAACAGTTAGCCAAGTTGTGAATGTAAAGGAAAAGTTAATGAAGCAAATTAAAAGTGCTACTCCAGTTAATTTTCCTTAAACCAAGGTGTAATCCAGAGCAAAGCGCTAACTCTCTTCAATTCTGTGAAGGCTGAGAGAGGTGAGGAAGCTGCAGAAGAAAAGTATGACCCTAGCAAAGCAAGTTGGCTCATGAGGTTTAAGAAAATAAGCCATCTCCATAACATAAAAGTGCAAAGTGAAGCAGTAAGTTCTCATGGAGAAGCTGAAGCAAGTTATCCAGAAGCTCTAGCTAAGATCATTGATGAAGGTGGGTACACTAAACAACAGATTTTCATGTAGATGAAACAGCCATCTATCTATTAGAAGATGCCATCTAGGACTTTCACAGCTAGAGAAGTCAATGTTCAACTTCAAAGCTTCAAAGGACCCAGTGATTCTTGTTAGAGGCTAAAGCAGTTGGGGATTTTAGGTTGAAGCCAATGGTCATTTACCATTCCCAAAATCCTAGGGCCCTTAAGAATGATGCTAAATCTACTCTGTCTGTGCTCTATAAATGGAATAACAAAGCCTAGAGGACAGCACATGGGTTTGCAGCATGATTTGCTGATTATTTTAAGCTCACAGTTGAGAGACCTACTGCTCAGAAAAAAATACTCCTTTCAAAATATTACTGATCATTGACAGTGCACCTAGTCATCCAAGGGTTGCAATGGAGATGTACAAAGAGATTAGTGTTGTTTCCTTGCCTGCCAACACAATATCCATTCTGTAGCCCATGGATCAAGTCTTTCACCTTGAAAATCCATCAACTTTAAAGTCTTTTTTAATTAAGAAATACATTTTGTAAGGCTATACCTTCCACACACAGTTTCCTTGATGCATCTGGGCAAAGTACATGGAAAACCTTCTGGAAAGGATTTACTATTCTAGGTGCCATTAGGAATATTCATTACCTCTGACCTCGGTAGAGCAGCCTCTGCTTGTTGGTGCCCATCACATATCAGCTAGAGATAACAGCAATCCCTTGTTTATCCCAGCTTGGCTTTTGGTCTGTGCCCATACCTGGTTCATATGTGGAAAATATGGGGGCAGGAGCAAAGATTATTCTTGATTCATAAGAAGAGGTCAAAATATCAACATTTACAAGTATTTTGGAAGTAGTGAATTCCAGTCCTCATGGATGACTTTGATGGGTTCAAGACTTCACTGGAGGAAGTATCACAGATGTTGTGGAAAGAGCAAGAGACCTATAATTAGAAGTGGAACCTGCAGATATGACTGAATTGCTGCAATGTCATGATAAAACTTGAACAGATGAGCAGTTGCATCTCATGGCTGAATAAAGTAAGTGGCTTCTGGAGGAGGAATCTACTCCTGAAGATGCTGTGAAGATTGTTGAAATGACAACAAAATATTTAGAACATTACAGAAACTTAGTAGATAAAGCAGCAGCAGGGTTTGAGAGAATTGATTCCAATTTTTAAAGTAGTTGTTCTACTGTGAGTAAACGTCTATCAAACAGCATCATATGCTAAAGAAATCTTACATGAAAGGAGGAGTTGATCAATGTGGCAAACTTCATTGTCTTAAAGAATTGCCACGGAAAACCCAACATTCAGCAACCACTACCCTGACCAGTCAGCAGATGTTGACATTGAGGCTAGACCCTTCACTAGCAAAAAGATTATTACTTGCTGAAGGCTCAGGTGATCATTAGCTTTTTGTTGTTGTTGTTAGCAATAAACTATTTTTAAATCAAGGTATTTCCATAGCTGTGAGGGAAATGGTTGTGCTTTAGTCAGGAGTAGGCTGAGGTGGCCTTCTGGTGCAGCATGACTCAGTGGGTTTGAAGTGCAAGCACACAACCCTGTACGTTATGTAACCACACCATATGAGGAGCATTAGATGATGACCTATGAGAGTTCATGCTTAGCTTGGAGCCACTATTGTGTGTAAAAGGTATAATTATTACCTTGCTAATGCTGGACATATGGCTCATTCGCACCCAGAGAGAGTAAAGCCATGTTGAAACTGTCTACGATTTCTCGAGTGTTTTTCCATCTACCCCCCACTCATCCACCAACTGCCCTTGGACCTCAGGAACCTAACAATTGGCATCACAAACAGGATCCTGAGGTGAATGAGCCTTTGGTTCCTACTGATTCTGGGTCAGCCATGTGGCCACAATATGGGTTGTGGTACCCAGTGGCAGCTGTGCTGGTTGGATGGGCTCTGATGGAAACCTGGACAGAGGTAGATGGGTCCCTAGCCAGCATGGAGAAGATGCTGATGCAGCTGGAAGCACAGGGCACTGATGAATGAGTCTTTGCTGGCAGAGTTGGATGGGCATTTTTGACTGTGCTATGAGAACTACACATCCAGTCCCCGAGGGATGCAGCATACCAGTTGCAGGTAACCAAGCAGTTGGCACAAGAGCAAGGTGACCACACCCCGACTGAGTGGCTATAGGCAGCCATACAGACTGTGTGGAACAACATCGTTAAAATACCTAAAACTGAGTAAATGGCAGTCATATGCTGATTTGGTGCAAATCATCTGGGAGCTGGGTATGTGGCAGGCTATGTTTGACCTGAATACCCAGAGGCCAGATGATGAACACTTCACCTCCACATGAGGAGTCTCAGGTTGGGTTCTGCACCCCTGAGTGCCTTTGGCTCCCCAGCTTCTGTCCCCACCCTGTATGTAGGGTGACACATACATGAAGTGATCACTGCTATGGTGGTTCTAGGGGAAGCAGAAGGTCATTGGCAGGACTGAGGTGTCTGTTCCATAAAGAAGGGGAAGATGCCCCACCCACAGGGGGCTCCTCATGAAAGAAAAGGAGGCCCCAACGAGTGACATGCTCGTCGATGTGGATAGATTTGATTTGGCTGGGGTTGACCAAGAGAAAATCAATAAGCACCCCAATGAAGTACTCTTAACTTTGCGGCAACGGCTGTCTCCGGAGCAGCAATTCCAGAAAATGCCCAAGGGGGAGAAGGACATTGCTGTGCCACCCAGTCCCACCCAGGTGCTTTAGCTCAAAGACTACTTGCTGCAGGAAGGTGGAAATGCACGCCATTTCTGTCTGATTAAGGAACTGGCCAAGATGCCCAGCTTGGGGGGACACCAGATGACCAGAGGCCACATGTGGAATTAGCGATCCACTGGCCCCCCACCAATGTACAGTGGGTGCAGTGCTGGCACTGGTGGATACTGGTACAGATTGCAGCCTTCTTTGTGGGAATCTAAATACGTTTCTGAGCAAATCTGCTTATTTGATGGTTATGAAAGCCAGTCAGTGAAAGTGAAATCTGTATTTCTGCACCTTGGCATCAGTCATTTGGCTCCCTGTTAATATACTGTGTATGTTCTCCCATACCTGAATACATTTTGGGGATGGATATTTTACATAGCCTGGCATTACAAACCACAGCCAGGGAATTCAGACTTCGAGTGCATATGGTGAAGCTGGTGCTGCATGGACATACACATCACCAGCCCCAGGTTTTGCCGCAATCCCGATGGGTTACTTCCACTCATCAATACTGCTTGCTGGGTGGATATACAAAGATAACTGAGACAATTAAAAAGCTGGAAGAGGTGAAGAACATGTGTGGCACCCATAGCCCCTAAAATTCTCCAGTGTGGCCAGTTAGAAACCCTGATAGAAACTGGCAGATGATGGTGGACTATTGGGAACTGAACAAAGTAACACCCCCTTTGCATGCAGCTGTATCGTCAATCATGGATTTGATGGACCATTAGATGATGGAAGTGGGACAGTACCACTATGTAGTGGACTTGGCCAATGCATTTTTCTCCATCGTTATTGTTCCAGAGGGTCAGAAACAGTTTGCCTTCACATGGGATGGGTGACCAAGAACTTTTACAGTGTTGTTGCAGGGCTATGTGCACAGCCCCACCATAGTTCATGGTCTAGTTGCCACGGATTTAGCTGCCTGGCAATGCCAGAAGGGGTCCACCTATTCCATTATATTGATGATATGTTAACTTCTGATTCTCTTTCAGATTTAGAAGTGGTGGCACCCCTCTTGTGGCAAACATTTGGCAGCATGCATACGGGCTGTCAACGAATCCAAGGTCCAAGGGCCTGGATCATTTGCCAAATTCTTGGGAGTTATCCGGTCAGGTAAGTCAAAGGCCATCCCAGGGGCTATCATCAAAAAGATTCAGGCATATCCCCAGCCTACCACAGTGAAGCAGCTGCAAACTTCTGTGGGCCTCTTGTTATATTGGTGGGCATTTATGCCCCCTTCAGCCAAATGATTAAACCATTGCATCAGTTAACAAAGAAGGGAGTTACCTGGAATTGGAATAATGCAGCTGAGACTGTTTTCCTGGCAGCCAAGTGGGCTATTCAGTAGGCACAAGCCCTATGGGTAGTTGACCAGGGGTGCCTATTTGAGCTGGATGTTCATGTGACCACAGATGACCACAGATGGTTTTGGTTGGGGCCTGTGGCAGAACACAGCGCTTGAGAACACCAGTAGGCTTTTGGTCCCAACTACGGAAGGGAGCTGAGCTCTGGTATTCCTCGATAGAGAAACAGGTAGCAGCTATATATGCCACCCTTCAGGCTTGTGAGAGTGTGACAGGACAGGCTGTAGTCATCATGCAGATGACTTATCCAATAGCAGGATGGGTGCATTCGTGGGTAGTGACTCCTTGGACTGGGATGGTGCAGCATCCACTTTGGCAAAGTGGCGCCTACTTGGAGCAATGGAGTACGCTAGCACAAGTTCCTTAGCAGCAGAGCTGCAAGAAGTCTTGGGACCTATAGTCCTAATGTAAGATAAGGTCATGGGACCTAAGGCCAAGGGGCCTGAGGTACCCCTATACCCTGAGCCTTCACCATTTAAGGAAGGGTGTCCCCCCATTCCCAATGGGGCATGGTACACAGATGGGTCTAGCCAAGGTGATATAGCTGCTTGGACCGCTTTTGCAGTCCAACCTAGTACTGGCACCATATGGTTTGAAACTGGGTGTGGACAAAGTAGCCAATGGGCTGAACTTAGAGCAGTATGAATGGTGATGGCCAATGAGGTAACACTGATGGTAATCTGTAACGATAGCTGGGTGGTCCATTATTGCTTAACTTTGTGGAAAATACAGAAGTTGCTGGTCAGCCACTGACCCATTTGGGGTCAAGTCATGTGGCAAGACCTCTAGGAAATGGGTCATCAGAAACAGGTAACTATTTATCATGTGTCAGGCCATATGTCTTTGGCCACCCCCAGCAATGACAGGTCAGATGCCTTGGCCAAGGTCCAATGGTTAGAGTTGGCAACTACATGAGATGTGGCCTTATGGCTATGCCAGGAACTGGGACATGCAGGGGGTAAACTGATGCAACCAGTCAATAAGCGTTGGGGTCTGTCCCTGCCCACGCAAGACATTTGGGAGGCTTGTCAGAAATGAGCGGCATGTGCTCAGGCATGCCCTAAACAGAGGGAGCTGCTCAGTGTTACACAACAAATAACGACAGGGTGAGTGCCCTTGGTCAGGTGGCAAGTAGACTACATCAGGCTGCTGCCAATGTCGCAAGGGTATAGGCACGCACTAACAGATGTGTACATGGCCACAGGTCTGTTATTCGCCTACCTGTGGCTTACCCTTGCAGGGTAGCCCATCAACAGAATACCATCTGGGCCCAGCAACACTTATGTGCCCAACCTGTATGGTCGCCCTCTGGCCATTGAAACCGATAGGGGAACACATTTCACTGGACAACGCATACAACAATGGGCACAACAAATGGACAGAAAAGTGGGGATTCCATGTGCTATACAACCTTCAAGCTGCAGGTATGATTGAGCAATACAACCGGCCTTTGAAGAATGGGTTATGCTTGCATGTTACAGCCATGTCTTTGTGGGGCTGGAGTTCCAGGCTGAACCTGGTGCTTCAAACCTCAAATGAACAGTCATGGAAAGGTGGCCCAGCCCCGGTGGAGGCTTTGTTACAACAGGCTGCCGCCCCCATTCAGTTGCAGATACATACTAAGGATGACTTCCTCCAATCAGGTATGGGGATGAATGGTACTTGTTGTTGCCTTCCCCAATGTACCTGAAGGCAGGGAAACAGAAAGGCTGTGGCCATGGACCCTCCAAGCCCTGCATTGCCAGTGGTTGGCCATTTTAGCTTCCTGCGGGGAGGGCCTACAGTATGACTTGCATGTTACTCCTTGGGTGTACAATGCATGGCCCCCATGGTTGACTGATCATAGGGGAATGGCCAAGGAAAGAACCCTCCTCTGGGAGACATATGCACTGTCTGTGTGGCTTATTATGAGCTCCCCTGTGACTTTGGCACAGATACAGGACCCAAACGAACCATGGGGAGCTGAGAAGGTGTGATACTGTCACCCAGGGCAGAAGCCCTTGGCCGCCGCATTGTTATCCAGGGATGAAAAGTTAGCCTCTATTTCCCCTCAGGGACGTGATCTACCTTTGTTAGTACCTGTGCCTGCCCTGTCATTTTGACCATAGGTTAACCTGCTCCAATTGTATTGTGGACTGGGCCCACACCTACACAGAGATGACCAGTGTTTCCAACTGTTGATTCTGTACTGCCCTTCCAGCAGCAACTAAACAGGGCTTGCCTTGGCACATGCATTCAGCATCTGCAGAGAACTGGACATGGCTGGAGACTTGGAGTCCCATGGTCAATGCCTGGAACATGATGCAGCAAGCTTTGGACAAAGGATGCTGCAAGACCCACAGCACACCTGCCCCCTGGCTGGCCCATAGTGTTTATGATGAGTGGAGGTGGCTAGTGGAAGAACATGCAGTACACCCAGCCCAGGCACTGTGGTGCATAGAGCAACATTGGGGTAACACCACTGTGTGGGATGGGTATCCATCACAGCCTGTGTAAACATAACACATATCATCACACTGAATGTATGGTGGAACAAGTGGCCCCACCAACACTGGGCCCTGATTGATTTTGTGCCCTACTGGGAGTTTATGGGTCTGTGGGGACACAGGGTGGCCTTACCTATCAGTGGACTGGACTGGACATTGTACCTGGGGGTGGCCTTATGTAACTGCTCCTGTTCTCCCAACATCGCCCAGATGCCTGCGTAGCTGGGAGATACTACGCTCTCAGTTTTTGTGAGTGTGATGAGCCCCCTGGTGGTTCTACCCCTTGGCAATGACTATTCCTGGAATGGGTGTCATAACTGTAGAAGCACAAGTTACTACTCTTGCACAGTACACTGCTAGGGTTCTGAATTACACCAACTAGCCCCCCTCTTGTTAATGGATGAGGTTGATCAGATCAGAAAGGTGGTCCTGAAAAATCAAATGGCCTTACACATAGTAATTGCTGCCCAAGGAGGCACTTGTGCCCTTTTAGGAACACAATGTTGTACCTTTATCCCTGAAAATTGGCAGAACATAACAATAGCCCTGCAAGGGGTCTCACAGGAGATTAAGGTGGTCAAGAGCCTTACTGACAACTCCCTGCAGAGATGGTGAGCATCCTTAGGCTCTGGCCTGCCCTGGGCCCTAATAGTCATAAGTAGCATAGCTGGGATCCTAGTAGTGAGCTGTTGCTCTCTGTATTGTTGTGGGTTATGGATTCAGGGCTCTGCCCTATGGGCAAATGTCCCTGCCCAGAGGATGCCCTTGGTTTAAGGGGTGGAGAGCAAGGGAAATGGCTGCACTTTGGTCAGGAGCAGGCTGGGATAGCTGGAAGGTGCAGCATGACTCAGTAGGTTTGGAGTGCAGGCACACAACCCTGCACATTATGTAACCACGTCACATGAGTCACATTAGGTGATCACTCACATGAGTCTGTGCTTGGCTCGGAGCCACTATTGCCTGTAAAAGTCATAATTACCCTGCTAATGCTGTACATATGGCTTGCTCATGCCTAGAGAGAGAATAAAGCCATGCTGAAACTGTCTATGATTCCGAGTGTTCTCCAGCTACCTGCCACTCACCCACCAACTCTCCTCAGACCTCAGTTAGAATGTGACAATAGCTTTTAAAGATATAATGTGATTGCATACTTAATAGACTACAGTATAGTATAAAGGTAACTTTTATATACATTGGGAAAACAAAACAAATCCTATGGCTCACTTTATTGCAACACTTGCTTCACCGGGGTGGTCTGAAACTGAGCCTGCAGTATCTCTGAGGTATGCATACAAATGCTCCCAATTGCAACCAATATGTACTACATATCACAGCATTTCTCATATGCAGTTACAACTGACTGCATCTCTGTCTCCATACCACACTTGATGTTTGTGGATTGTAAGAGCTATATAATATTTCCCCAGCAGTTTTCCTATTGTACATTACAGTGAAATTTTATTATACAAATAAATGAAAGTCTACACATAAAGGTCTTTTTTCAATGCCTAGGAAAGAGTAGGTTGTCAATATATTTCAATTGTCTATCAATTTTCTCACTCCGTGGTGGGGAGGATGGTGTTACAATCTCCTAGTAGAGTTCCCTCTGCTTTTTATTTTGACCTTTAGCATGAAGTACCAGGCCATTAGGTGAGCCTTTTTACCTAGATCTAAGCCAATTTTTACCGCTGAGTTTCAGAACCCAAACCCCAATAATCTCTTCACAATAAGAGGAGATTATTTCCATTTCTGAGCCATCTTTTAAAGGCTGAACACTAGAGAAAAATGTCTGTAACAAGAGTTCAAGATACATTCTTCAGACACCACAATGCTATGATGACATGGGTAAAAGCAATTCTTCCAATAAATACCATCATGGCTAGAGATTTGTTAAGTTTAAAATATTTTCCAGGCTGGGCACAGTGGCTCAGCCCTGCAATCCAGTAGTTTGGGAGGCTAGGGCAGGCAAATCACTTGAGCTCAGGAGCCTGAGACCAGCCTTGCCAACATGGTGAGACCCTGTCTCTACAAAAAATACAAAAATCAGCTGGGCATCATGGTGCATGCCTGTAGTCCCAGCTATGTGGGAGGCTGAGGTAAGAGGATTACCCTAGCCTGGAAGATTGAGGCTGCAGTGAGCCATGGTTGCACAACTGTACTCCAGGCTGGGAGACAGAGAGAGACTCTGTTTTGGGGAAAAAAAAAAAGTTGAAGATCCATTATCTCACAGAGGTTTTCGATAAAGATATCTCGTATCTGGTATTTCCCACCTATTCATAACTAGAATATGAGTCTGTATCTTTCAGTGTTTCTTTTCTTATTTTTGAGACAAGGGTCTCACTCTTTTGCCCAGGCTGGAGTACAGTGGCATGATATGGGTTCAATGCAACCTTAACTTCTCTAGGATCAGGTGATCCTCCTATCTCAGCTTCCCCAGTAGATGGGACTACAGGTGCACACCACCATACCTGGCTTTATTTATTTATTTATTTATTTATTTTTGTATTTTGTAGAGAGGGTGGTATCTAGCTATGTTAAGACTGGTCTTGAACTCCTGGCCTCAAGCAATCAGCACACCTCACTCACCCAAAGTGCTGGGATTACAGGCATGAGCCACCGTGACCAGACAGTGTTTCTTAATAAGGACACTTCAGATATTCTGGACACCAAAGTCTTTGTTATATGGAACTATCCCCTGCTCCACTGGAAATTTTTATATTCCTGGATCCTCCTTGTAGCTCTCTCTCTCTCCAATCACTGTGGCAGCCAACAATGCCTCTACACATTTCCAAACTGTCTCTGGCAGGAGTGAGGTGCGGGAAAACAAAATTTACCATACTTGGCTGACAACCATTTTGAGTTGGATTATTCATATAACTTCTAAAATGTACTCATTTATCTAATACAATTATTATTTTGCTGCTGCTGTCTCACTCATGATAGCAAGGCAGGAAAGTTGAGAAGATTACTTCTTCGCCTCTCGAAAAGACCTGTCTTTTGCATATACAGCAGTCAAATGTTAGAAAAGTCAACAATTGCATTAATTGTTAACCATACGTATATTTCCTAAATGTTATCTTTGAACCACTTTTACACATACTAAAATTTAAGCTAAACATGCAGAATTTGGAACACCTTAAAATGTGAAAGAATTATTTTGAAAAATAACAACTCTTAAGAACTATGACCAAGAGGTATTTTAAATTGAATGGGAATTATGTAAAATGCACACTTTGAATAAATTTACGTTAGCCATTTTACTTTGGCTTACTAGGTATAAGTGACTGAGAACTTTATTTTTAATATTATGAATGGGTATTAAATACTTTCAAATACTTTTTTCTCATTGTAAACCAAAATTATGAAAATGAAGACCAATCATGTAGTTTGATGGTATGAATGGTAAGTCACAGGCAAGCCCATAATACATGGGAATTTTTGCCTTCCTTATTACAGCAGTTAACCTCACTGCAACAGGGAAAAATATCAGTGCAATAAATGATTCAAGTACATTAAGTAACAAGGGCTTCTGAAATACAGTATTTCTTGAGTCGAATGGAAATGTAAACAGTCCTTATTTAGACTGAAAATGTAATCTTTTTTGTTATCAAATAACTGCTCTGGTAGACTTCTTGCACTGTTCTGAAGAGGTCAAGCACTCCTGCCTTTCCTCTTTGTACCCTTTTGCCTAAAACCCTTTTTTATTTTTAAAGAATATTTATTAAGTGTTTTTTAGTGCCTATAGCACTATACTATGCACTCCAGATTTTGTCAGGGTAAAAAGCAAAAACAGCAAAAAAAAAAAATTTTTTTTAAAAACCCCACTACTTTAAACATAGTTTATTTTCCAGATAGCAAAATAAAGTTTTAGAAGAAACAGGCGTGCATGCTGCAAGTGATAAAGTGGCAAAGTAGGGTGGCAGAAAGAACACTAAACGTGAGTTAGAAAACTTGGGATCAGGCTCCTCTGAGTTAAATTGGGCAAGGCATTTACATTTACTTTTTTTTGAAGTCCCAGCTTTCTTTTCTGTGAAATAAGAATAATAACATTTCTCTTAGAGTTGTTTTGAGAATTAACAAGCTAGCTTTCTGAAAGCACCACCATAGTATAATGACTGGCACACAAAACTAGCCACTTATTAAATGTTTCTTTTCCATAAAGTCTGGAAATGAAAAACAAGGTGGGATTACTATCTGGTGAGGTTTTTCATCATGTTACTTTAATTGGTCTAATTTTCATAACCTATATGAAGAAAAAGCACTGAGCTTCAAGAGCAGAAACGCCCTAGTTGTCTTCAATTAAACCTGTTTCCACCAATCCATTCTCCACTTTCAGTACTATTCTGTGGGGTCCAGTGATGAAAAAGGTTCAGGGGTACAAGTGCAGGTTTGTTACACAGGTAAATTTGCGTCACAGGGATTTATCGAACAGATAGATTATTGTGTCATCCAGGTACTAAGGTTAGTACCCAGGAGTTATTTTTTTTTTGATCCTCTCCCTCCTCCCAACCTCCACCATCAAGTAGGCCCCAGCGTATGTTGTAACCCTCTTTGGGTCCATGAGTTCTCATCATTTAGTGCCCACTTATAAGTGAGAACATGTGGTATTTGGTTTTCTGTTCATGCATTAGTTTGCTAAGGATAATGGCCTCCAGTTCCATCCATGTTCCCACAAAAGACATGATTTTGTTTGAAAAAGTTGTATCTTATGGCTAGATATTAATTGTAGTAGCAGAATGAGAACGTATTCTTTATTATATCAGGAAGATGAGTGGGTCTACAATGGTAGTTATGAGAGATACAGCCAAAAACAGAAGACAAGCATAATAAGAAAGTAGCTAAAATAAGAAGTTAAAGATCTGAGTTTCCAATTGTGGCACTATTTACATTTTACGTAATACGTTGCTGTGGAGGGCTATCCTGTGCACTGTAGGATGTGAAGCAGCATCCCTAGCCTGCAATCATACGCCACCCATAATGGCAATTGAGAATGTCTCCAGATACTGTCAAATGTTCCTTTAGGGAGCAAGATTCCCCTGGATGAGAACCATTGATTTAGGTAGTAATAGAAGGCAGGAGTAAAAAGAGTGAGGTAAGAAATAATAGTGCCCAAAAAATTCACAGTTAAAAAGAAGCACAATTTTAAAAGGCTTATCAATACAAAAATAATATATATTTATATAAATCATGTCAGGGGAAAACTGTCAGTAGTAATTCTCCAGTACATAATGTAGTATCTACCTGATACTATACAAGAAGAATGAATGCAATGTAATGAACTGCGTCAAAGGTCAGAAGCTGAGAGAAGGAAGAAATTAATTGTGTGGGGATAGAGAAAAAGAGATGGAAGTGAGGAAGATCAGGAATAAATTTTTCAGTATACTGATTTTAATTTTCCTTTTAATTATTTTTAAGGAACTCATGGCAGTAGATTTTGCCCCCTTTATGAGTAGGCAGGTGGTCAAACAGGTTGAGATGATCAGAAATAAAGGGTTAATGGAAAGCAAACTCAGAGTAAGACATAAGTCTTTGCCAAATTTCCAATTTTATCTTTTTTTATATTAATTTGTAATAATTATTTTTCAGTTGGATGTATTGTGAATGTCTTCTCTAATTTGCAACTTGTCTTTTCATTCTTTTTAAGATGACTCAATGAAAAGAGTATCACAACTGTAATGCAATACATTTTAACAATCTTTTCCTTAAAGGCTTTTTCATTTATTCTCTACTTGGAAAATATTCTCCCCAAATTTTTATAGTTTTATTTTTCATAGTTAAGTCTCTACTCTACCTAGAGCTGATATTTACATAGTCAAATTTCATTTTCCCCCTAACGAATAATCAGTGATCCCAGTATCAGTTATTGAAAAGTCAACCCTTATCCTAATGCTAACTCTTTCATACACCAACTTACCACCTATTCATAGATGTTTCTAAGCCATCTATTTTGTTCCACTGGTCAACTGTGTATCTTTCACTAGTATAACACTCTACTAATCACCAAAGTGTTATATTAAATCTTCATATCTTATAAGTAAAGTCTCCCTACTTTACTCTTCTTCCTCAAGAATGTCATATCACTATCTTTACTCTCTTATTTCTTTATTAAGCAGATTTATTTTATATTCTCCCTGGTGATTTTTAATATATAAATATGTTTATGAGTCTGCTTCTTTGGAATATAGTTTCTGACATTCATTCATGATTCTTTGGTTTATAATTTTTGACAGTAAATTCATATTTTCTGGTAATTTTACCTGTGGACATTTTTGGGGTCCTGTAGAAGATAGATTCCTTCAATGGGAATTTATGTTTGCTTCTGCTGGCTACTTGGAAGACAATAAGCTTAGGACTACCTTAAATTCTTGGCTTTAATTAAAAAAAAATTTTTTTTTTGGTATCACTTATGTAGTATAGCAAACCTACAACACAAGCTTGATATTCAAATGCTCAATGTCAAGGTTTAAACTAACCAATTTTCCTTGCAGTGCCATGGGCAGTTATAGCTGATTTTATTAGGTATCCTTTCAATTAAGATGTAGATATTTGGAAGTCCGTAAGTGGACCTTAAGTATAGACTCTCTACCTTGGATGTGTCCAGGATTTTGGCTGTCTCCTGGTCTTCTTTCAGTAGGAGGCCGTGAAAACAAAACTGTAACCCAGAATTTACCAGGTTCAGCAAATATCCTTAAGGCTTACCTCACTGGACACTAATTTTATGTAGGGTTTGTGTTTATTTGTTTTAGCCTCTTAGTATTTTCCATCTTTCCAGTCCATAGTTGCATATAAACACTATTTTTATATTTCACATTATTTTTAGTTATTTACCATGAGATGTCAGGGTACCTAAGTTCACCATACTAACAAGACATAAAGTTTAAATTTTATTTTTTTCCTCTCAGCTTTATCTTTTACCTTATTTCCTTTAGAATGTCTTTAATGCTTTTTCTTTCTGATTTCAAAAAGTAACAAATACTCATTTTGAAAAAAATTCAAATGATATGGAAGTATAAAAGTAAAAAATCATAGTTCCCTTCCCACCTCCATATAACCCCAAGATACTGCTAACAGTTGGCTTTTGTATAATATTTATAAGTTTATAAATTATTAGGTTCAGTGGACTTACCACTGTATACCATCACTCAATATGCTGTACAAGCTTAAATGTAGAATGCCCCTATGTAGCTGTTATGCTACTTAATCAATATCTGAACTAGCTTTGGACTACCATCTTCTCTGGCTATATGCTGAAAACCCGTGGTAACTTATTTAAAAGATGGCCTGATTAAAATACTCCTTCTACCATAAAGGTTATTTAATGTGAAAAAAAAAAAAAAGATTGCCAATGTTTGTTTTAAAGCTCATCTATTTTATTCAAAAATGGCTCAAATGTGGTTTTTGGTAAACTTTTGGAAACAAGGACAGAGGATCTTTAAGAACTAAAATTAATTCCTGACAGAGATTGGTCATAGAGTCTGCAAGAAAATCTGCAAAATTTATTCAAGAAACTAACTGAATAAAAAGTAACATTTATGCCAACCATGGTTTCAAAAAATAGTGATAGAGGTAAGAAAAGAAATAAGTGGAAGACATTTTTGTCTAAATTATAAAAAGCTGATAACAGAATGAGAGAAAAACTCTAGGTAATAAAGAAAAGCTTTACAAGAAAGGAAATGTAATTACAGTAAGCTATTTGGTGTTGCAGTGAATAATATTTACATAACATCAATAAGGTAAACATTTGTTTTTGGTTTAACTATATTTGAGGGATGGGATGACAAAGAGGTACTAGGTGGTAGAAATATGCTAAGTCATCATCCATGATAATAGACAAATGATTTATAACTTCTACATAGAATGTCTAATATTGGTAAACCTAGAGATAGAGGGGGAAAAAAACATATTTAGAAACAGGTGCCTGAAAAGTAGCAAACAAGTTTTTTTTTTGAGACAGAGTCTCACTCTGTTGCCCAGGCTGGAGTGCAATTGTGTGATCTCAGCTCACTGCAACCTCCACTCCCAGAGTTCAAGCGATTCTCCTGCCTCAGCCTCCTGAGTAGCTGGGATTACAGGCACCTGCCACTGTGCCGGGCTAATTTTTTGTATTTTTAGTAAAGGTGGGGTTTCATCATCTTGGCCAGGCTGGTCTTGAACTCCTGACCTCATGATCCACCTACCTTGGCCTCCCAAAGTGCTGGGATTACATGTGTGAGCTACCACGCCCAGCCAGTAGTGAACAAGTAAAAGCAGTTATCTCTAGATGAATTCCAAGGGAGGGGGCACTCAATGCTATTTAACATGTATACATAATACATGAATAAACATTTTTAAAGGAGAGAAGAGTAACACCATAATAGAGAATCTAATGTTGCCTATGCCTTTTCACTCTACTCTGTGTTTTAGCACCTAAGTAAGGTAATGTGATGCAATTAGTGCTGGATTCCGATACATACAAATCCCAATCTGAATTCTGGCTCACTAACTGACTAACTTCAAAGTTTTTGGGCAAGTCAGTTAATGTTTTTTAGAGTATATTCCTTTATATCGAATCTGGAAATAATGATTTCTATCAAGCAGATTTATTTAGAGGCCTAACTATAATCTATACGTAGCATAGGGCACTTAAAAATGCTCAATTAACAGCAGTTTCTGTCATTAGTCATTATCTCTCTTCTTGCCAATAATAACTATACAAAACCTCATGTATATTATGACTTCATTTTCATTTTGAAATCTGAATCACATAACAATCAGTTGAATGTTATCATCTATACTTTACAGTTGAGCAAATAGATTAAGAAAACTTGCCTAAATTCTCCTATTAGGAGGAAATTAAATTAACAATAAAACTGCATATTCTTAGTTACCTACTGTCTCATGTAAACAAACAGGAAAGCACAGAAAATAAGAAATGATAGTCTATTCTGCTTAGTAGAATGTTTTCACCAATAAAGTTAGCTATAAATTGATTAATGGGGGAAATAGAGGAAAATTTCCAAACAGAAAATAACTGTGAACTTAAGTACCAGCCCAAAGCCCAAGGTTTGTTTTCTTTCTTTTTTCTTTCTTCCTTCCTTTTTCCTGACCTGTCCTGTCCTGTCCTCCCTCCCTCCTTCCCTCCCTTCTTTCTTCCCTTCTTTCCTTCTTTCCTCCCTCCCTTCCTTCCTTCCTCCCTCCCTCCCTCTCTCTCTCTCTCTCTGTCACGCAGGATGGAGTGCAATGGCACAATCACAGCTCACTGTAGCCTCAACCTCCAGGGTTCAACCATTTTCCCACTACAGCCTCCTGAGTAGCTGGGACCACAGGCACAAGTCGGCATGTACCATCACACTCAGCTAATCAAAATTTTTTTTGTAGAGACAGAAAAAGTAACATTTATGCCAACCATGGTTTCAAAAAATAGTGATAGAGGTAGGAAAAGAAATAAGTGGAAGACATTTTGTCTAAATTATAAAAAGCTGATAACAGAATGAGAGAAAAACTCTAGGCAATAAAGAAAAGCTTTAAGACAGAGTCTCACTCTGTTGCCCAGGCTGGAGTGCAATTGCGTGATCTCAGCTCACTGCAACCTCCACCCCCAGAGTTCAAGCGATTCTCCTGCCTCAGCCTCCTGAGTAGCTGGGACCAGGAGTTTTCCAGGCTGGTTTTGAACCCTAGGCTCAAGCCATCCTCCTGCCTCGGCCTTCCAAATTGCCAGGATTACAAGTGTAAGCCACAGTGCCCAACTTTAAAATATTACTAACAAGTTAGATTCAATTGTGATCATGTGTCTTCCTTACCTAACTCTGTCATTCATTTGTACCTATGCCCTCATAATTTTGTAAAGCTCTAAAATTTGTCTTTCCTTTAAGATGACAAAGGAGAACAATAACACATAACTTCCAGGAATGTGGGCTTGAATATAGTAACTTTTTACATTTGGCATCTGGCCTGATTATGATTCATGGGTCATAGGATAAAAACCTCACATGTCTAATTCCTGTGACAACTACTCCCTAAATCTCAAGCACACTGTTTAGGGCACCATGAACCATCTGTGAACCTGCTCTGATGGGTCAGACCTGCAAATCCAGGTCCCTTAAAAATGAAACAGAAAACGTAAATTTTTGAGAGCAGAGACTTTGTCAGCCTTGTTCACTGCTGTGTCACCAGTGCCGACTACAATGCCTGGCAAATAGCGTTCAGTAAATATTTGGTAAATGAATAAATTTTTAAAAAGTAAATAGTAATTCCTAAGTACTTATGTGAGTTTTCAATCTACAAAGACAAAATGATCAAGTACAAAGTAAAATAATGAATTAATTTTATAGCTCACGACATATTTCCTTAATTTAAAAAAGTTGCATACTATAGATTGAATGAAGTGCTACCCATTAGAAATAAAAATTCTCATTCTTACACACATGCAAAGTCGATGTTATGGTTTAACTACTGTCTCATAATGTGGTACTTTTACCCACTCTTTATTAGTAAAAATAATAGTAATAGTAACTGTAACACTGCTTTCTAACCTAAACTCTTACAGCCACTATAAAAATATAAGCTTTATATACATTATCTTATTCATTCTTCATAACAAACTTATAAGAGGTATTATCACCACACTTTACAGATGAAGAAACTGGAGTTCAAAGAAATAATTTGCCTATTTTATTCCACAAAATGGTGAAAGCCAGATAAAATCAGTTTAATTCTAAAATACCTTGTTTTTCAGCACAACCAGTTAACACACATACACAGACTCGCACTACATCTAGCATGCTCTCTGATCCCAGGCACTAGAGAATATTTGCCCATTCTTTCAACATTTTTGAACACCTATTATGTTCCAGGCACTATGCTAGGCTCCCTTAAAGATCACTTGTAATTCTGAAATACAAATAAAAAATGGCACTCGCTGAGATTCTTCTCCAGAATCAGTGCTGAGAAGTACAGTCGGAAAATTTCTCCACTCTATACTTATCTATGTGTGATATGTGTGCTTTTGTTTGTCCTACTAAACTATATGCTTCTTTGAGGCAGGGTGAGATCAGATTCATCTTTTTGCGTCCCCGAAAATTGCCTAGCCCAGTGCTTTGGTCATAACTAGTTTTCAATATACACTGTTAAAATAAAAATATACATACATAAATTGTACTAATTTTCATTGGCTGAGAAAAAATTTAAACAAAAATGTTATCTTCCAATTTTTTGTCAATTACAACTTTAAAAAAAACCCTCATATAAATGCCAAAACAAGATAGCTTTATTATTTTAAATATTTTACTTTATTGGTAAGGTTTGATGAGATTGTTAAATTTTAATGGAAAATATAAAATACATTCTAATAAACAGAATATTCTACATAAACAGGCTTTGTTTGCTTTTCATATATTGTAACCTTAGGTAATATTGTTTTTTATAATATGGCTTTTCCTTACAATCCATATTAGCACATGTGATTGCACAAGGGTGAAAAGATTCCATTTTAAAAAGTATAATAATAATTTTTCTATTTTTTCTCAGAGCTATTATTATGATTACAGAAATACACAAACACTTGATTCCATAAGAATTATATATAAAAAAAGAAACTACATCCTGACAGGAATTATTTTATTTCCTCATCTGACACTACACTTTTCTTCTTAGTCTAGATAAAAATAAAATCAACTGGAAAGGACAGATTTTAATCTCAGATGTTACTGAGCATTTTTTTTATTGGTGGAAAAAGATATGTAGCAATTCATGCTACGCATTAGAGAACAGAATCTGGCCCTAAGTTTACATGATTGATGGGCTTCTATCTGAACAGGCATAAATGTGAATGGCCACTGTAATAATGCTTACAGAGAGAGTTAATGTAACCTCAACCAGTTTCCCCTGTTATCTTCAGCATAACATTACTTCCACTATAGCAAAATGTTTTTGAAACTCACAAATTTACAAATCCTATGCACTGCTTAAAAATGACACAAAACAATCTATACACACACACATTCAAAACATGATTCTAATAGGCAGGACAGACACTTAAGTTAAATACTCATTGCAAAAACCCTTCAATGACCAGTTTCTAAAATTACGTGTTTAGCAAGAGTACAGATAATTCATTTTTTAGTCATAAGGAAACTCTGAAGATAGAATAGCTCATTATATAGTAGTATATTTTTTTAATACATTCTTTACTGATCACATAAACACATGATATTTATTTCACTGGGCCTGATTTCTCGCTGGAAATTCCATCTGTCTCTAAAATCAGAAACTTCTTTAGATTCATTCTTCTTTGATAGAAAAGAAATACTACAGTAATATCTTCTGGCAACCTGAGAGTGGGCTGGGTTTAAGTGTACCCAGAAGAGAAAAAGGACACAGCTGGGAACAATGGCCATGCAAGCCTTGCTGTTATTAACCCCTGTTTTTCTATTTATCCTCTGAATTACAGTTAATTCTTCTTAGATGGAATAATGTAGAAACGAACTTCTGGTAGGCATAAACTTATCTTACATATTTAATATAATTAATCTGTACTTCTGGTATCTAGTAGTAAGATCTTAAGAAATTCATTCCATATAGTAATAGCTGATCAACCTCAGAGAATAATTATGGTAATAAAGGGAAGTAGCATTTACAAGTGTCAATTAACTTCTAGGCTCTGTGTCACATATTTTACATATGTTTTCACATTTAATATTCTAAAGCAACTCTTTGAGATACCTATGATCATTTCTACTTTACATACAGGAACACTAAAGATCAGAAATTTGAAGTAACACAGTAATAAATAGCAGAACCAGGAATCAAACCTAGGTCAAAGTGGCTACACTAATGATGAAATGAAATAATAAAGTGAATAGGTAAATATGAAAGTAAAAAGACCTAGTAATTCAAATTCAAGTAATGGCAAAGTAACTTAAATCACACTAGCTCTCCCACTGAATAACAATTGTAAACTGTGAAAAAAACACTAATACTATAGCCAATAAACAAAACACAATTATTTGAAGACATACTAGAGAGTGACCAAACGTAGGCAGAAATAGAAAGAGTGAGGATTTGACCCTTGAAAGAAGATAACATCACTGGGTAAGGTCTACATTCATACGGCTCTCCTGAGGTACAAGGGTGTACGAGCAAGTAGAACTTAAGCAGAAAGCCACAGTCTTACCTGCTTGAGGTATCAGAGGTCAGAATTCAGGGCTGAGAGAATGGCTGAAAATCATGGGTGGGGGAGGGGGTTCCAGAAAGGAGGAAAATACAGAGGGGGAGTTACAACATTTGTATATCAATTCCCACCTAGGCTGGCACCTAAAATGTACATGCATGGGAAAGACTCCAAAAAACTCAATGGAAAATAATAGCTGGAAAGTGAAAATAAGGATTTCTCGTACTGCCCATTACATGAGACAAAGAGTTTCATGTTTGAATCCCTGGTAACACCTCAGGCTTTCCACAGAAATCCACAGAGGACCACATTATAGGAGTAAATATTATAGCCCTATACACTAAAGAAGTCACCCAAGGATTAAGAACAAAACCAAAACAGATCCACCCTCTAACAAAACATCAAACCAAGCCTTCACTAAATAACTGAGCAGCTACTGATTTAACTGTTAGAAAAAAGGTCAATACTCTTCGGAAGAAGATAATAGAATGTAGAGTCTCTACCATGTGTCATCTATATCTAATATACAGTAAAAAATGTCTTAGAAATGTAAAGAAACAGAAAAATACAAACCAAAGTCCATGAAAAGGCAGCCAATAGAATAGACTCTGAGATGATTCATACATGTACTATTACCAAGAACATAAAGAAAAAGGTCATCAGAATAAATGCCCAAATAGCATTTCAGCAGAGAAAGAAAACCAATAAAAAAGAACCAAGTACACCTAAAAATAAATAAAATTTTACATTATGTATACTTTACCATAATAAATTTTTTCAAAAGTATCAAATGCAAATTATGAAACTAAAAAGCATAGTATCAAAATGAAAAATTTACTGGATGGGCTTAACAGCACACTGGAGATGGCAGAGAAACCAGCCAGTGAACTTGAAGAAACAGAAATTTCTAAAGAATAGTTAGTTCTATGTAAGTTTTATTACATGGAATATCTGTCACAATTGCCTGAATACTATATGAGATATGACCAAAAAGAAGATATAATTCTAAAAATGTAGTAATGATTAGAAAGACTCTTCACTAGAATGAGCTTTACTAGAATAAGCAGGCAAAATGTTAACAATTCATAATGAGGTTGGGTGCGGTGGCTTATGCTTATAATCCCAGCACTTTGGGTGGCTGAAATGGGAGGACTGCTTGAACCCAGGAGTTCTAGACCGGCCTGGGCAACATGGCAAGACCCTGTTTCTACAAAAGATCAAAAAGTTAGCTGGGCTTGGTGGTGTGCAGCTGTGGTCCCAGCTACTCAGGAAGCTGATGTGGGAGGATTGCTTGAAGCCAGGAGGTTGAAGCTGCACTGAGCCACATTCATGCCACTGTACTCCAGCCTGGGCTACAATGCAAGACCCTATCTCACACACACACACACACACAAATATATATATATATATCAAAAAACATAGAGACTCTATCTTAAAAAGAAAGAATATGTGTGTGTGTGTGTGTGTGTATGTGTAAATAAAAAAAATAAATACTTGTTCATTTTGAAATGTCAACAATGTTTCTTAATTTCTTACTCATAATAATAAAAGGTGGCCCTGGTTTAAACAAATATGGCAAAGGAAATCTTACCTAAGTTCATTTACAAAGTATAACTATCAGTGTGATTATAAATATAAATGCTATACCATCTCTAAAGTCATAGGGCATTTCATTTGTTGATGCATGTAATATGTATCCTGTGATCTTGAATCTGTACACCTATTGTTTGAACTCTGACGTGAGGTAAACAAACAAGCAAAATGATAGCTATTGCTTTAAATTTTAACAAATAAAGCTAGAGAGCAGATAGAAAAATGAATGATCAAGGAATTTCAATGTCCAAGAAATGGTAGTATAAAATACTACTAGGCAAAGAATGTAGATCTAGTCATAGATCATGTCTTGTCACAAGTTAAATAACCTCGTTTCAGAGGTTGAACAGAAGAAATTTGTTTTCGGAATTCATTTTCTAATTTCTATTCATACATGTATATGAATATATATCTATATCTATCTATCTATCTATCTATCTATCTATCTATCTATGAGAGTTATGGATTGAATTATGTTCCCCCAAAAGATATGTTCAAGTCCTAACCTTTAGTACCTATGAGTGTGAACTTATTTGAAAATCTAGTCTTTATAGATGTAATTAAGATGAGGTCGTACTGAATTAGCATAGGCCTGAATCCAATCCTTATAAGAGCGGAAGAGATACAGACACACAGGGAGAATACCATGTGGTGATGAACGCAGAGATTATAAGCTGTGGAATGCCAAAAACTGCTGGCAACACTAGAGCCAAGCAAAGGGAACAAATTCTCCCCACCAGGCTTCAAAAAGCAAGGCTCTGCCAACAACTTAGTTTTGGACTTCTAGCCTCCAGAACTGTGAGAGAATAAACTTTTGTTATTTTAAGTCACACAATTTATGGTAATTTGTTATAGCAGACCTAGAAAAATTAATAGAACAAAATTGTCTGTTTATTTTTATTTTTCTAGTGGAAATACTGAATCAGTTTTTCAGACCAAATAAACATCTGATCAACGTGTACATAAAAGAGATTTAATCCCAAGAAGATTCCTCAAATCACTCTGTCCTATAAATGGAATATTTCTCCTAATAACAGTGGCTGACTTAAAGTTTTAGAACAGTTCATGCATACCCCATATTTTTAAACAAAATTTGGAATGTTCATAGTTTCTGTGAAACTCAGGTTAATAACTCTTGGTATAATGTTTTCTAATGTGGTTTCTGGATAAATTACATTTTCATATTTTTAAACATAAACTTTAAACTGCTTGTTTGGACACCTCAATGTGAACAAAATTTACTGGCGGTAAAACAAATATAATGAACCTAAGCTTATTACTTATTTTATCTATTCCATTTAATCCTCACAATTATATTATTATTAGCACTCAAATTGTAGAGATATACAAATTGGGGGTGAAAGAAAATCAATAATTTGCCCATGGTCACATAGCTGGTAGAATGCATGGTTGTGATTAATCAATCATCCTTAATCAGTTCTGTGAATTTGTATCCTTAAATGTAGGCATGCCTCATTTTATTGTGCTTTGCTTTATTGTGCTTCACCAATTGAATGTTTGTGGCAACCTTGCATTGAGCAAGTCCACTGGTGCTGTTTTTACCCTCAGCATGTGCTCACTTCATAACTCTGAGTAACATTTTGATAACTGCCACAATATTTCAAACTTTTTCATTACAGTATCTGTTATGGTGATCTGTGATCAGTGATCTCGGATGGTTCTACTGTAATTGTTTTGGGGTGCCACGAACTGCCCCAATATAAGAATGCAGACTTAACTGGTAAATGTTGGGTGTTCTGAATACTCCACTGCCTGGCTGTTTTCCTATCTCTCTCCCTCTCCTTGGGCCTCCCTATCCCCCAAAATACAATATTGAAAGTGGGCTAAGTAATAACCTATAATTGTCTCTAAGTGTTTATGTGAAAGGAAGAGTCACATGTCTCTCACTCCAAATCAAAGCCTAGAAATAGTAAAGCATAGTAAGGAAGACATGTTAAAAGCCAAGACAGGCTGAAAGCCAGGCCTCTTGTGCCCAACAGTTAGCCAAATTGTGAATGCAAAGGAAAAGTTCTTGAAGCAAATTAAAAGTGCTACTCCGGTGAATACACAAGTGATAAGAAAGAAAAACAGCCTTGTTGCTGATACAGACCAAATTTTAGTGCTCTGGATAGAAGATCAAACCAGCCACAACATTTCTTTAAGCCAAAGCTGAATCCAGAGAAAGTCCCTAACTCTCTTCAGTTCTATGAAGGCTGAAAGAGGTGAGGAAGCTGCAGAAGAAAAGTTTGATACTAGCAGAGCAAGTTGGTTCATGAGGTTTAAGGAAAGAAGATGTCTACGTAACATAGAAGTGCAAAGTGAAGCAGCAAATACTGATGGAGAAGCTGCAGCAAGTTATCTAGAAACTCTAGCTAAGATCATTGATGAAGGTGGCTATGCTAAACAACGGATTTTCAGTGTAGATAAAACGGCCTTCTATTGGAAGAAGATGCCATCTAGAATTTTCATAACTAGAGAAAAAAAGTCAATGTCCAACTTCAAAACTTCAAAGGACCCACTGATTCTCTTGTTAGAGACTAATGCAATTGGTGACTTTAGGTTCAAGTCAATGTTCATTAACCATTCAAATAATTCCAGGGCTCTTAAGAATTATGCTAAATCTACTCTGCCTGTGCTCTATAAATGAAACGACAAAGCCTAGAGGACAGCACATCTGTTTGCAGCATACTTTGCTATTATAAGCTTGTTGTTGAGATGTACTGCTCAGAAAAAAATACTCCTTTGGAAAAGTTACTTCTCACTTATAGTATACCTAGTCATCCAAGAGCTGTGATGAAGATATGCAAGGAGATTCATGCTGTTCTCATGCTTGTTAACATAACATTCCTTCCGTAGCCCATGGATCAACTCTTCTAATTTGCAAAGTCCACTGACTTTAAAGTCTACTTAAAAAATATATTTTGTAAGGCTATATCTGCCATAGATAGTGAATCCTCTGACAGATCTGGTCAAAGTAAATCAAAAACCAATTTACTTTGTCAAGTCAAGTCAATCAATGTGGCAATACCCACTGCTGTCTTATTTTAATAAATTGCCACAGACATCCCAACCTGCAGCCATAATAAGGGGTCATGCCTGGATGTTGATGGTTGCTGACTGGTCACCATGACCCTGACTAGTCAGCAACCATCAACACACAGGTAAGACCCTTCACTATTATAAGGAGGCCAAGATGATGGTTTATGCCTGTAATCCTAGCACTTTGGGAGGTCATGGTAGGCAGATCGCTTGAGCCCAGGGGTTCAAGACCAGCCTGGGCAACATGGCAAAACCCTGTCTCTACAAAAAATATAAAAATTAGCCTGGTGTGATGATGCATGCCTGTATTCCCAGCTATTTGGGAGGCTGAGGTGGGAGAATCACTTGAGCCCAGGAAGTTGAGGCGGCAGTGAGCCATGAATGTACCACTGCACTCCAGCATGGAAGAGAGAATGAGACCCTGTCCCCCGCCGTCCCGAAAGAACCCCCCTTTTTCTTAGCAAACTATTTTAAAATTAAGGTATATGCATTGTTTTTTAAAGACATAATGAAATTACACACGGAATAGATTGAAGTATAGTGCAAAGATAACTTGCATATGCACTGGGAAAAAAATCTATGGCTTGCATTATTGTGATAGTCTGGAACTATAGCTACAATATCTCTGAGGTATGCTTGCAGCATTCTTATAAATCATATGTATGTTCAACTGCCTTTCCAACCACTAAAAGTTTTTACCAGTATAACTTTCCCTAAAAACATGGAAAATAAAAATGAAATAGCATTTTGGATTAGAATGATAAATATTTGTGGCTTATTAATTACATGGTCACAAATAAAATAAGATTAATAAAGAACAAAGGACTTGATACTTAATAAAGCTATCTACCACCGGTATATTCTACTGGTTAAAGAATAACTGAAGCTCAAAATAAGATATATGTGGATGAGTTAGAAAAGCATATGTAAGAAAAAGAAATTTGATAGTATAGTCAGTCTTCTGTATCTACAGGTTTTGCATCTAAAAATTCAAGCAATCTTGGACCAAATATATTCAGAAAAAAGACAATAAAAATAACATGACAATAATAAAAAATAATCAGAGTAAAAAAATAAAGTATAACAGCTATTTATGTATTAGGTAGCATAAGTAATATCAAGACAATTTAAAGTATAAGGAGGATATACGTGAGTTATATGCAAATACTGCACCATTTCATATAAGGGACTTGAACATCCCTGGATTTTGGTATTCATAGGGGGTTCTGGAATCAATCCCCTGCAGATACCTAGGGACAAATGTAGACTGCTTATGAGGAAGCATGGTTTATGGGAATATTTCTACTAATTAAACAATGGTCAATTTTTAGTAGTTTTAAAAAATACTTAAGTGGATTATATCAAACTAATAAATTATTTAAATAATATTTAAAATGCAATTCTAGGAAAATAAGTTTTAGAAACAGTTAATAAAAGTGGACACAGGGTTATAAGAAAGAATTTTCTGCTTCTGAGAGCTGTTATACTAAATTGGCTTGCTGAAGGAAGCAGTGGAATCTATTTCTTTGAAGATTCTTACAAACAGAAGGCATACATTATCAGCAGTTCAGAAAAGTTTAGGTGTATCTGTGCCAGAAAACAGCCAGTGGATATAACCACTTCATGGTTCCATAAACTCTGGTGACTGCATAATAATACTATTGTTATAATTTTGAGGCAACGGCAACACAGCTGCTTTTTCTTTGGCGATCAGGATTTGCTGTCCAAAAAGTTGCAGAATAAATTGAATGTAATTAGATGAAATTTTCCCCAACAGAAAAGCAAGAATTAATTTTGACTCTAGTTACTGAAAGAAAACTCAGAATCTCTACACTGAGCTTTTTAAACATTTATCATCTCCTTTATTTATAGAAAGCATTCCTCTTATGTGAAACTTAAAAAGCAGACACATTTTTATGGATGACCTTAGGCCAATAAGTTAAATTAACACTAAATAAAAAATTCTAAGCGTGTATATATAGTTTCCTCTTATAAAATCCCTTGAAAGATTACATTTTCGTAAATTCAACTTAAATTTTTAAAAGTTTATATTTTCATTTAACTTTATTTTCATCTACTTAGGTCTTTATTTTTCATGAATGTAGAAAAGAGGGCAGATTCCTTAAACACTTAAAAAAAATATATGGTCAATTTCTTTCCAAGTGAGCTTTTCTTTTAAAGGTAATGTAATTAATTTGAAGTTTGAAGTTGGCATTGTGGTCCACAGTCCTTGCTCAACTGCTCTTTCAGGAGCAATAGGAGTTGTTATGGAATTAACTAAAAGTTCAAGCAAATATTTTGATGCAGAATTCTCACAAAATATAAAGCTGTGAGAGTTGTAAAGGGGTGGCTTCCCAAGATTTCGGAGCACTTTAGATTAGTTGTTAACGAAAAGGGAGGAAAAATGCTGGAATACCTTTAACTACATAAAATTCACAAATAGTATGACTAACTCTAAAATAAATAGAAAATAATTCTAATTTCCAATTTTATTTAGTATTTACAGTTATATAGGTGTCCAAGAGAGATATAAAAAAGCCCTGTTTTTCAAATATAGGTACTTAATTTCTGTCATTTAAATCCCTGTTCTGTATTTAGGGATTTAATATAGCTTTATTCTATCTGTTACTCCAGAGGTAAAGGCAAATGCGCTTTAATGTAATTTCTGACATGCAATAGTGTTAAAAGAGAGAGAGAGAAAAAAGAAAAGAAATAGCTATGCATGTAAAAATTTCTATGGTAAATAATACTTTTCATTTTTAATTAAAACCCAGTATAATTCTATTTGTTTCTACATAATTAGTAACAGAAAACTCATAAAAGAAATATTTCATTGCTTGCCTCCAAAAAATTGTTGACATCCTCTGTTGCCATATGTCAAGGTGGTCATTCCTCTGTGTTTGATGAAACTAGAGAAGTATTAGAGTTCTAGGGATTGATGAAGGAAAATAGTCTGTGCTCTTGATTTCTGGTATTTATTTCCTTGGTCCTGTTAAAAAGGATACCAGGGTGAATTTACCAATTTTGAACATATCCAGTTATTCTATATTCTTTTACATTCATATTTAAGGAAGTTTTGAGATTTTTATGCAGTCTCATTTAAAATCACAGAATTTTAGAATCTAACAGAAAGGACTTGCTAAATTTAAGACTGAAGATTCAAAAAGAGTTCTATTAATCAGGTAATTCAATCCACTTTACAGTACAGGAAACCAAAATCAAAAGAGGTTAAACAATGCAACAGTCAGTTAGTGGCAGATCTGACATGGGACAACAGTTCATTTTACTCCAAGTTTGGGAGTTCTTTCCCCTAGAAGGGGATCTTTCCCTCTTTGAGAAAAAAGAGGATAGACAAGCAAGAACACTATAATGACCAAGCTGATTTCTTAGCCCTAATACATAAAGAAAAATCTAGAACAAAAGCAAAAAAGCATGAGAGCATAATATTTAGATTATTTATTCATAGCACACCATTTGCTCAACAGACACCTAAAAGATATTATTTTGTTAAAATATAATTAGGACATTATTTTATTAAAAAGTATTTATACAGTATTGGCAACATCGTGAGACTATGTCTCTACAAGAAAAAAAAAAGTCAGACATGGTGGTGTATGCCTATAGTCCTAGCTACTCATCAGGCTCAACTAGGAGGATCACTTGAGCCCAGGAGGTCGAGGCTGCAATGCACTAAAATCATGGCATTGCACTCCAACAAGATAATAGCAAGACCCTTTCTTGGAAAAAAAAATATCTATATGACCATACATCATTAAATTTCTGAGTTTCATCCACTGTCATGATCACTTATCTTTTCCAATCCTCACCACCGCAACCGTCTACTACCCACGTAATAAAAGAGTAATTTTTAAAAATTATCTGCAGAGCAACAGAATGACATTTTTAAAAAGGAAACTGAATTTCAGACTCCCTTGTTCAAAATCCCCCAAAGACTTTCCACAACACCTAAGGTGAGGACTTGGATCCTGGTTACCTTCCTGAAAGCCTATCTGATCACTCTTCCTCTTGTGTGGTATTCTATAGCCTTAGTGGCCTTCATGTTCTTCTTTAAACATGCTAAACACACTCTTGATTTAAGTCTTCTCTCAGATTGGAATGCCTCTTTAGATAATCACATGACTGTTCCCACTGACTAAAACACTTTTTCCTTGAGCCCTCCTGGAATGTTTCTGGAATAGACTCAAATAACACTTTCCAGAGAGGTTTCTCTCACCAGTCTAGCTAAAAGACCTCTGCCTCCAACTTTTACCCTCTTCACCATTGGCCCTCATTCTCTGCATACATACCTGCTTCATTTCCATTCACAGTATTTATGATTCCTAGATATTATGTAGCCCCATAATCCCTGTGAAATCAGATGTCTTTTGGAATTAAGCATTTTTGGTATTTTTAAGGTAATAAAGTACATGTCCTATAATTATGCAACATCTCCTTACCCTCTCCCCTGTTGTCCAAGAGGTCTGGGAAAGCACCCTGAAGTCAAATATGTTAATAGCCTTGCAGAAAAATATGTTCATTCTAAGTGAGATTTGTTAAAGACTATAACTAGGGGCAGAGCAAGATGGCAGAATAGAAATCTCCATTGATTGTTCCCCCAAGCAAGGACACCAATTCAACAACTATCTACAGACACAAAAAAGCACCTTCATAAGACCCAAAAATCAGGTGAGCACTCACAGTACCTGGCTTTAACTTCCTATCACTAAATGAGGTACTGAACAGGTAGGAAAAACTGTCTTAAATAGCTCATGCCAGCTCTCCCACAGCAGCAGAGGCATGGTGTGGAGGGCATTTGCGTGCTGAAGAGAGGGAGATTGTAGCATGTATGAGGCACTGAGCTCAGGGCTGCCCTATTATAACAGAAAACAAAACTGGACCAAACGCAGCTGATATCCACCCACAAAGAGAGCATTTTAACCAGGCCTGCTGAGCCAGAAGGGAATTGCGAATCCCAGTGGTTCAAACATCAGTTCCTGCAAATCTCACCAGTGCAGGCTAAAGTGCTCTGGGACCCAAAATAAACTGGAAGGGCAGGCTAGGCCACAAGGACCACAATTTCAAGGCAAGTCCTAGTGTTGAACTTGGGCCAGAAACAGTGGACTGGGGGGCCATGTGACTTACCAAGACACCAGTCAAAGTAAGGAAAGGAGTGCTGGCATCACCTCCTCCTAATCTCAGGCTGTACAGCTGGTGGCTCCAAAAAAGACCCATTCACTCCACTTCAGGAGAGAAGAGCAAAGAGGACTCTGTCTGGCAACTTGAATACCAGCTCAGCCACAACATGGTAGGGCACCAGTCAGAGTTATGAAGCCCCCTTTCCAGACCCTGCCACTGAATCACATTTCTAGATACACCCTGGGCCAGAAGGCAACTTGCAGCCTTGAAGGGAAAAACCCAGTCCTAACATTCATCACCTGTTAACTGAAGAGACCTTGGGCCCTGAATAACCAGCAGTGATACCCAGGTACTACACTGAGGGCCTTGGATGAGACTGAGACTTGCTGGCTTCAGGTGAAACTAAGCACATTCCTAGCTGTGGTGGGTAAAGGGTGAGACTCCTTTTACCTGAGAAAATCAAAGGGAAAAGCAAAGAGAACTTTGTCTTGCATCTTAGGTACCAGCTCAGTCACAGGGGTTAGAGCACCAAGCAGGTTCTTGGGGTCCCAGGTTCCAGGACTTGGCTATTGAATGGCATTTCTGGACCTGCCCTGGGTCAGAGGAGAGCCCACTCCCCTGAAGGGTGAGTCTCAGGCCAGGCAGCATTCAACACAAGCTGACTGAAGAACCCTTGGGCCTTAAGGGAACATCAGTGGTACAGTACTCCCTATGGAGATGTGGTGGCAGTAGCCACAGGGTGAGGCTCCTCTGCCTTTAAAAAGGGGAGGCAAGAGTGTGTAGCACTACATCTTCTGAGTTCAGTGCCAGCTCAGTCGCAGTATGATAGACCTCTAAGATTTTTAACTCTAGTCCCTGGCTCCTGGATGGCACCTCTGGACATGCCCAGGGTCTAGGGGAACCTGCCACTCTGAAGGAAAGGACACAGGCATGGCTGGCTTTGCCATCTGCTGATGTAGAGCCCCAAAGACTTGAGTAAACATAGGCTGAAGCCAGGGAGTGGTTACAGCGAGCCTCAGGTGAGACCCAGTATTGTGCTGGCTTCAGGTCTGGCCCAGTACAGTCCTAGTGGTGATGGCCACAGAGGTGCTTATGTCACGATATCCCCAGCTCCAGATGGCCAAGAATAGAGAGAGACACAGAGAGAGGGACAAGGGCAGATAGATTCCATTCATTTGGAGAATGTGAAGAAAGAAAACAAGAGCCTATGCCTAGTAATCCAGAGAATCCTTCTGGATCTTGTCCAGGGCCATCAAGGCAGTACTTTTATGAGTCTGCAAGAACTACAGCATTATTAGGCTTGGGGTGCTCCTAAAGCAGATATAGCTTAGATCACAACAATAAAGTCCTTTTGAATATCCGGAAAGCCTTCCCAAGAAGGTCAGCTACAAATAAATCTAGACAGTGAAGACTACAATAAATACCTAACCCTTAAATGCCCAGACATCAAAGAACATCTACTAGCATCAACATCATCCAGGAAAACATGACCTCACCAAATGAAATAAGTAAGGCACCAAGGACCAATCCTGGAGGAACAGTGATATGTGACTTTTTAGACAGAAAATTCAAAATAGCTGTGTTGATGAAAGTCAAAGAAATTCAAGATAACAGAGAGAAGGAATTCAGAATTCTATCCAATTAATTTAACAAAGAAATTGAAATAATTAAAAAGAATCAATCAGAAATTCTGGAGCTGAAAAATGCAATTGTCATACTGAAAAATGCATCAAAGTCCTTTAATAACAGACTTGAACAAGTGGAATAAATAATTAGTGAGCTTGAAGATAGCCCATTTGAAACACACAGAAAAGACGATGACAAAGAAGCAGCAGCAGAAGGACGAGGAGGAGGAGAAAAACAATGAAGCGAAGAAGGCTAGAAAATAGCCTCAAAAGGGTACATGTAAGAGTTACTGACCTTAAAGAAAGGGAAGAGAAAGAGATAGGGGCAGAAAGTTTACTCAAATAATAACAGAGAACTTCCCAAACCTATAAAAGATATCAATATCCAAGTACAAGAAGGTTTCAGAACACCATGCAGAATTAACTAGAAGAAGACTACCCCAAGCATTTAATAATTAAACTCCCAAAGGTCAAGGATAAGGAAAGGATCCTAAGCAGCAAGAAAAAATGAAATACTATACAACGGAGCGCCAATACGTCTGACAGCAAAATTTTCAGTGCAAACTTCACAGGCCAGGAGAGAATGGCATGACATATTTAAAGTGCTGAAGGAAAAAAACTTTAATGCTAGAATAGTACATTTGGCGAAAATATCCTTCAAACATGAATAACAAATAAAGGCTTTCCAAAACAAACAAAAGTTGAGGGATTTTATCAACACCAGACTTTTCTGCAAGAAATGCTAAAGGGAGTACTTAGATCAGAAAGAAAAGGATATTAATAAGCAATAAATCAATTACAAGTACAAAACTCGCTGAAAATAGAAAGTGCACTGGAAAACACAGAATATTATAACACTGTAACTGTGGTGTATAGACTACTCCTATCTTAAATAGAAAGACTAAACAATGAACCAATAAAAAATAACCATAACAAGTTTTAAAGACATAGACGATACAATAAAATACACACTGGGGTCTGATGGGGGCTGGGGGGCTAGGGGAGGGATAGTAGTGGGTGGGAGGATTGGGGAGGGATAACATTAGGAGAAATAGCTAACATAGGTGATGGGGGGAATGGATGCAGCAAACCACCACGGCATGTGTATACCTACGTAACAATCCTGCAGGATCTGCACATGTACCCCAGAACTTAGGGGAAAAAAAAAAGAAAACAATAAAAGTCAAAAAACAGGGGGATAAAGTTAAGGCATGGAGTTTTTATTAGTTTTCTTTTTGTTTGTTTATGCAAACAGTGTTAAGTTGTTATCAGCTTAAAATAATGAGTTATAAGATAGTATTTGCAAACCTTATGGTAACCTCAAACCCCATACATATAACTAATACATAAAACATAAAAAGCAAGAAGCAAGAAAATCAACTTCACTAAAGGGAAGACAGGAAGGTAAGAAAGATAATCACAAAATAACCAGAAAACAATTAACAAAATGGCAGGAGTAAGTCCTTGCTTACCAATTAAGATACTGAATGTAAGTTGACTAACCTCTTCAATGAAAAGACATTGAGTTGCTGAATGGATTAAAAAAAAGAAAAAAGACACAGTGATCTGTTGCCTACAAGAAATACACTTTACCTATAAATACACAGATAGACTAAAACTAATGAGATGGAAAAAATATTCCATGCCAATAAAAACCAAAAGAGCAGGAGTAGTCATACTTTTATCAGACAAAATAGATTTCTAGTCAAAAACTACAAGAGAGTAAATAAAAAAAAAAAGTCACTGTATTATAATAAAGGGGTCAATTCAGTAAAAAACAAAACAAAATAAATTTAAGTACATATGCACCCAACACTGAAGCACCTAGATTTATAAAGTGAATACTATTAGAGTTAAAGAGAGAGATAGGCCCCAATACAATAATAGCTAGAAGCTTCATCACCACACTTTCAGCATCAGACAGATCGTCCAGATGGAAAATCAACAAAGCAACATTGGACAATCTGCACTATAGTTCAAACAGACCTAATGGATATTTACAGAACACTTCATCCAATGGCTGCAGAATACACGTTTTTTACCTCAGCACATGGATGATTCTCAAGGGAAGATCCTGAGAAACCTGTTTCAAGGGAAGGTGTTAGGTCACAAAACAAATCTTCAAACATTTAAAAAACTGAAATAATGTCAAGAATCTTCTCTGACCAAAATGGAGTAAAATTAGTATTCAATAACAAGAGTAGTTTTGGAAACTATACAAATACATGGAAATTAAACAATATGCTCCTGAATGACCAGTGGGTCAATGAAGAAATTAAAAAGGAAATTGAAACATTTATTAAAACAAATGATAATGGAAGGACAATAAGCAAAACCTATGGGATATAGCAAAAGTAGTACTAAGAGGGAGGTTAATAGCCATAAGTGCGTGCCTATATCAAAAAAGAAGAAAAATTCAAAAAAACAAACTAAAGATGCATCTTAAAAAACTAGAAAAGCAAGATGAAACCAAACCCAAAATAAGTAAAAGAAAAAAAATAATAAAGATTGGAGCAGAAATAAATAAAATTGAAACAAAGAAAACAAATTAGTTTTTTGAAAAGTTAAGCAAAATCAACAAACTTTTGGCCAGACTAGGAAAAAAAGAGAGAGGATCCAAATAAATAAAATCAGAGATGATGATGGAGACATTACCAATGATACCGCAGAAATTCAAATGGTAATTAATTGCTACTATGCCAATATATTGGAAAATATACGTATGCCAATATATTGGAAAATCTGAAGAAATGGAAAAATTCCTAGAAAAATATGACCTACCAAGATTAAACCATTAAGAAATCAAAACCTGAACAAACCAGTAACAAGTAATGAGATTGAAGCAGTACTAAAAAGTCTCCCAGTAAAGAAAAGCCCAGAAACTGATGGCTTCACTGGTTAATTCTACCAATTATTTAAAAAATGAATACCAATAACTACTCAAACTACTCTAAAAAACAGAAAAGGAAATATTTCCAAACTCATTCTATGAGTCCAATATTACCTTTATACTAAAAATAGACACACATCCAAAAAAGGAAACTACAGGTCAACTTTCTGATGAATATTGATGCACAAATCCTCAACAAAATACTAGCAAACCAAATTCAATAGTACATTAGAAAGATTATTCATCATGACCAGGTGGGATTTACCCTGGGATGCAAGGATGGCTCAACATATGCAAATTAATCAATATGATATATCATATTAACATGATAAAGGACAAAAACCATGATCACTTCAATTGATCGTGAAAAAGCATCTGAAAAATTTCAACATTGCTTTATTATAAAAGCTCTTAGAAACTAGATATAGAATACACATTAACCTCATAAAAACCATATATGACAGACTCAGAGCTAGCATCATATTAATGTGGAAAAATTGAAAGCCTTTTTTATAAGATCTGGAAGACAAAAAGGATGCCCACTTTTACCACTGTTATTCAACATAGTACTGGAAGTCCTAGCTAGAAAATCAGACAAGAAAAATAAATAAAGGGCATCTAAATTGGAAGGAATGAAGTCAAATTATTCTTGTTTGCAGATGACATGATATTACATTTGAAAAAAACTTAAAGATTCCACACATATACATACATACACACACAAAAAAACCTATTCAAACTGATAAACTAATTTAGTAAAGTTGCAGGATATAAAATCCACATTAAAAAGTAGCAATTCTATATGCAACAGTGAATAATCTCAAAACCAAATTAAGAAAAGGAACCCTATCTACAGTAGCCACAGATAAATACCTAGGAATTAATTTATTGAAAGAAGTGAAAGATCTCTTTGATGAAAATTATAAAATACTGATGAAAGAAATTGAAGAAGACAAACACACACACACACACACACACACACACAAAAATACCAGAAAGATATTCCATGTCCATGGATTGGAAGAATCAACAATATTAAAGTATCCATACTTCCCAACGCGATTTACAGATTCAATGCTATCCCTATAAAAAATATCAATGAGATTCTTCAAACACACACATAAAAATTTCATAAAATTTATATGGAACCACAAAAAAACTCAAAATAGCCAAAGCTATCCTAAGCAAAAAGAGCAAAACTGAGGAAATCTCATTACCTGACTTCAAATTATGCTACACAGCTATAGTAACTAAAACAGCAGGGTACTGACATAAAAACACACATATAGACCAATGGAACACAAGAGAGACCCAGAAACAAATCCACACACCTATAGTAAACTCATTTTCAAGAAAAGTGTCAAGAACATACACTGGGGAAAAGATAGTCTCAATAGATGGTGCTGGGGAAAGTGAATATCCATATGCAGAAGAATAAAATTAGATCATTATTTCAAGCCATATAGAAAAATCAAATAGAAATACATTAAAGATTTAAATCTGAGACCTCAAACTATGAAACTATTGCAAGAAAACGTTGGGGAAAATCTCTAAGACATTGGTCTGAACAAAAATTTATTGAGTAATATTTTACAAGCACAGGCAATCAAAACAAAAATAGACAGATGGGATCATATCAAGTTAAGAAGTTTCTGCACAGCAAAGGAAAGAAGAAAGTGAAGAGACAACACACAGAATCGGGGAAAATATTTGCAAACTACCCATCTGACAAGAGATTAATAAACAAATATACAAGGAGCTCAACTCGACAGGAAAAAAATCTAATGATCTGATTAAAAAATGAGCAAAAAATTTGAGTAGAAATTTCTCAAAAGAAACCATGCAAATGGCATATGGTTATATGAAAAAGTGCTCGACATCACTGATAATAAGAGAAAAGCAAATCCAAACTACAATATCACTTCACCCGAGTTAAAACGGCTTTTAGCCAAAAGAAAGGCAGTAACAAATGCTGGCAAGGATGTGGAGAAAAGGGAACCGTCTTACACTGTTGGTAGGAATGTAAATTAGTACAAGCACTATGGAGAACAGTTTAGAGGTTCCTCAAAAAACTAAAAATAGAGCTACCATATGATTCAGTAATCTCACTGCTGCGTATATACCCAAAAGAAAGGAAATCAGCATATCTAAGAGATATCTGCATCCCATGTTTATTGCAGCACTGTTCACAATAGCCAAAATTTGGAAGGAACATAAGCGTCCATCAACAGATGAATAAAAGATAGTGTGGAGGATTTTCACCAAGATGCCTGAATAGGAACAGCTCTGGAGTGCAGTTCCCAGTGAGAGTGATGCAGAAGGCAAGTGATCTCCGCATTTCCAACTGAGGTACCAGGTTCATCTCAATGGGACTGGTTGGACAGTGGGTGTAGCCCAAGGAGAACAAACCAAGGCAGGGCAGGGCGATGCCTCACACAGGACGTACAACTACCCAATGGAGGCCATCGGGAACTTTCCCCCTCAGGCACTCCAGTTCAGATACTGTGCCTCTCCCATGGTATTTACAACCCACAGACCAGGAGATGCCCGCTGGGCCGACAAACACCGTGAGCTACCAGCACAGATCTGAGCAGCCATTCTGGCTGGTGTCGCGGGTTGTCAGCACAAATCTGGGCAGCCGTTTTGGCTGGCACCTGGAGCACCTGCAAGACAGAGCTTCCCACTCCCCAGAAACAGGGGAAGCTGAAGGCAGGGAGCCAAGTGATACAGCCTGGTGGGTCCCATCCTTCACAAAGACCAGCAAACTGAAACCCTCTGGCTTGAGAGTTTTGCAGCCAGCACATCAGTTCGAGCTTGATGCGGGACGATCAAGCTCAGAGTGGGGAAGGGCATCCACCATTGCCGAGGCGCTTCTAACCTTACTTGTGTAAATAAAAGCCAGGGGAAGTTCACACAGCAGCTGGACTAGCGTGTGGCAGCTCAGCAGTGCCTCTGCAGGCAGACTGTGACTAGACTCCCTCCTTGCTGGATGGGACATCTCTGAAAACCAGACAGCAGCATGTCAGGGACTTATAAATAAGACCCCACCTTCCCGGGACAGAGCACCTGGGAACAGGGGTGATTGTGAGTTCTGCTGCAGCAGACTTAAACATACCTGTCCAGCAGCTGTAAAGGGAGCAACGGAGCTCCTAACACAGCACTTGAACTCCGATAAGGGACAGACTGCCTCCTCAAGCGGCTCCCTGACTCCCATATAACCAAAAAGACACCTTGTACAGGAGAGCTCTGGGTGACATCTAGCGGGTACCCTTCCGGGACAAAGCTACCAGAGGAAAGAACAGGCAGCAATCCTTGCTGTTCTGCAGCCCCCGTGGGTGATACCCAGGCAAGCAAGGTCTGGAGTGGACCTCCAGTCCTACAGCAGAGGGGCCAAACTATTAAAACAAAAACTAAAAAAGTAAAAGAAATAGCTTCAACATCAAAAGAAAGGATGTTCATTCACAGACTCCATCTGAAATCACCAATTTCAAAGACCAAAGGTAGATAAAGCCACGAAGATGTGAAGAAACCAGTGCAAAAAGGATGAAATCACCAAAAACCAGAAAGTTTCTCCTCCTCCAAGGGATCACAACTCCTCACCAGCAAGGGAACAAAACAGGATGGAAAATGAGTTTGATGAATTGACAGAAGCAGGCTTCAGAAGGTGGGTAATAACAAACTTCTCTGAACTAAAGGAACATGTTCTAATTCAATGCAAAGTACTAAAAACGTTGAAAAAAGGTTATATAAAATACTAACTAGAATAACCAGCTTAGAGAAGAACACAAACAACTTGATGGAGCTGAAAAACACAGCATGAGAACTTCACGAAGCATACACAAGTTTCAATAGCTGAATCAATCAAGCAGAAGAAAGGATATCAGAGATTGAAGAGCAACTCAATGAAATAAAATGAGAAGGCAAGATTAGAGAAAAAAAGTGTCAAAAGAAATGAACAAAGACTCCAAAAAATATGGGATTATGTGAAAAGACCTAATCTACATTTGAATGTAATGGAGAGAATGAATCCAAGGTGGAAAACACTCTTTAAGATATTATCCAGGAGAACTTCTCCAACCTAGCAAGGCAGGCCAACATTCAAATCCAGTAGGTACAGAGAACACCACAAAGATATTCCTCAAGAAGAGCAATCCCAAGACACATAATAATCAGATTCACCGGGGTTGAAATGAAGGAAAAAATGCTAAGGGCAGCCAGAAAGAAAGGTCAGGTTACCCACAAAGGGAAGCCCATCAGACTCACAGTGGATTTCTCAGCAGAAACCCTACAAGCCAGAAGAGAGTGGGGGCCAATATTCAACATCCTTAAAGAAAAGAACTTTCAACCCAGAATTTCATATCCAGCCAAACTAAGCTTCATAAGTGAAAGAGAAATAAAATTCTTTATGGACAAGCAATTGCTGAGCGATTTCAACACCACCAGGCCTATTTTACAAGACCCCCTGAAGGAAGCACTAAACATGGAAAGAAACAACCAGTACCAGCCACTGCAAAAATGTACCAAATGGTAAAGACCATCGACACAATGAAGAAACTGCGTCAACTAACGAGCAAAACAACCAGCTAGTATCAAAATGGCAGGATCAAATTCACACATATAATTATATTAACCTTAAGTGGAAACGGCCTAAATGCCCCAATCAAAAGACACAGACTGGCAAATTGAATAAAAAGTCAAGACCCATCGGAGTACTGTATTCAGGAGACCCATTTCACATGCAAAGACACATATAGACTCAAAATAAAGGGATGGAAGAAGATTTACCAAGCAAAAAACAAACAAAAAAATGCAGGGGTTGCAATCCTAGTCTCTGATAAAATGGACTTTAAGCCAACAAAGATCAAAAGAGACAAAGAAGGGCATTACATAATGGTAAAAGGATCAATGCAACAAGAAGAGCTAACTATCCTAAACATATATGAACCCAATACAGGAGCACCCAGATACATAAGGCAAGTTCTTACTGACCTACAAAGAGACTTAGACTTCTGCACAATAACAGTGGTGGGAGACTTTAATACTCCACTTTCAATGTCAGACAGATCAACAGGACAGAAAATTAACAAGGATATCAAGGACTTGAACGCAGATCTGGACCAAGCGGACCTAATAGGTATCTACAGAACTCTGCACCCCAAATCCACAGAATATACATTCTCCTCAGCACCACATTGCACTTAGTCTAAAATTGACCATATAATTGGAAGTAAATCCCTCCTCAGCAAATGCAAAAGAATGAAAATCGTAACAACCAGTCTCTCAGACCACAGTGCAATCAAATTAGAACTCAGGATTAAAAAACTCACTCAAAACCACACAACTATATGGAAACTGAGTAACCTGCTCCTGAATGACAACTGGATAAACATGAAATGAAGGTAGAAATAAAGATGTTCTTCAAAACCAATGAGAATGAAGATACAACGTACCAGAATCTCAGAGACACGTTTAAAGGAGTGGGAGATGCCCATATGAGAAGCGAGGAAATATGTAAAATCGACACCCTATTGTCAAAATTGAAAGAGCTAGAGGAGCAAGATCAAACAAATGCAAAAGCTAGCAGAAGACAAGAAATAACTAAGATCAGAGCAGAACTAAAGGAGATAGAGACACAAAAAAACCATACAAGAAATCAATAAATCCAGGAGCTGGTGTTTTGAAAAGATCAACAAAATAGACAGACCACTAGTTAGATTAATAAAAAAGAAAAGAGAGAAGAATCAAATAGATGCAATAAAAAATGATAAAGGGGATATCACCACTGATTCCACAGGAATACAACTACCATCAGAGATCACTACAAACAACTCCATGCACATAAACCAGTAAATCTGGAAGAAATGGATAAATTTCTGGACACTTACACCCTCCCAAGACTAAACCAGTAAGAAGTTGAATCCCTGAATAGACCAATAACAAGGTCTGAAGTTGAGGCAGCAATTAATAGGCTACCAACTAAAAAAAGTCCAGATCCAGACGGGTTCACAGCCAAGTTCTACCAGACGTACAAAGAGGAGCTGGTACCATTCCTTCTGAAACTATTCCAAACAATAGAAAAAGAGGGAATCCCTGCTAACTCATTTTATGAGACCAACATTAGCCTGATACCAAAACTTAGCAGAGACACAACTAAAAAAGAAAACTTCAGCCCAACATCCATGATGAACATAGATGCAAAACTTCAATAAAATACTGGCAAACCAAAGGCAACAGCACATCATAAAGCTTATCCATCACCATCAAGTAGGTTTCATCCCGGGATGCAAGGCTGGTTTAACATACACAAATCTATAAACGTAATCCATCATGTAAACAGAACCAAAGACAAAAACCACATGATCATCTCAATAGATGCAGAGAAGGCCTTTGACAGAATTCAACAGCACTTTATGCCAAAAACACTCAATAAACTACGTATTGATGAAACCTATCTCAAAATAATAAAAGCTATTTACGAGAATCCCACAGCCAATATCATACTGAATGGGTAAAAACTGGAAGGATTCCCTTTGAAAACTGGCACCAGACAAGGGTGCTCTCTCTCCCCGTTCCTATTCAACATAGTATTGGAAGTTCTAGCCAGAGCAATCAGGCAAGAAAAAGAAATAAAGGATATTCAATTAGGAAAGGAGGAGTAAAATTGTCTGTATTTGCAGACAACATGATTGTATATTTAGAAGACCCCATCATCTCAGCCCAAAATCTCCTTAGGATAAGCAACTTCGACAAAGTTGCAGGATACAAAATCAATGTGAAAAAATCACAAGCATTCCTATACATCAATAACAGACAGAGAGCCAAATCATGAGCAAACTCCCATTCACAATTGCTACAAAGAGAACAAAATACCTAGGAATACAACTAACAAAGGATGTGAAGGACCTCTTCAAGGAGAACTGAAAACCACTGCTCAAGGAAATAAGACAGGACACAAACAGATGGAGAAATATTCTATGCTCATGGTTAGGAAGAATCAATATCATGAAAATGGCCATAATGACCAAAGTAATTTATAGATTCAATACTATTCCCATCAAGCTACTGTTGATTTTCTTCACAGAACTGAAATAAACCACCTTAAACTTCACATGGAACAACAACAAAAAACCATGCATAGCCAAGACAATCCTAAGGAAAAAGAACAAAGCTGGAGGCATCACACTACCTGACTTCAAACTATACTACAAGGTTACAGTTATCAAAACAGCATGGTACTGGTACCAAAACAGAGATATAGACCAATGGAACAGAACAGAGGCCTCAGAAGTAACATCACACATCTCCAACCATCTGATCTTTGACAAATCTGACAAAAACAAGCAATGAGGAAAGGATTCCTGTTTAATAAATGGTGTTGGGAAAACTGGCTAGCCATGTGCAAAAAGCTGAAACTGAACCCCTTCCTTACACCTTACACAAAAATTAAGTCTAGATGGGTTACAGATTTAAACATAAGACCTAACACCAAAAAAAACCCAGAAGAAAATCTAAGCAACACCATTCAGGACATAGGCATAGGCAAAGACTTCATGACTAAAACACCAAAAGCAATGGCAACAAAAGTCAAAATAAACAAACGGGACTTAATTAAACTTAAGAGCTTCTGCACAGCAAAAGAAACAATCATTAGAGTAAACTGGCAACCAACAGAATGGGTAAAAAATGTTTGCAATCTACCCATCTGACAAAGGGCTAATATCCAGAATCTACAAAGAAGTAAAGCAGATTTACAAGAAAAAAAAAAAAACATTCAAAAGTGGGCAAAGGATATGAACAGACAGTTTTCAAAAGATGACATTTATGAGGCCAAGAAACATATGAAAAAATGCTCATCATCACATGGTCATTAGAGAAATGCAAATCAAAACCACACTGAGATACCATCTCATGCCAGTTAGAATGGCAATCATTAAAAAATCTGGAGATAACAGATGCTGGAGAGGATGTGGAGAAATAGGAACACTTTTACACTGTTGGTGGGAGTGTAAATTAGTTTAACTGTTGTGGAAGACAGTGTGGCAATTCCTCAAGGATCTGGAACTAGAAATACCATTTGACCCAGCAATCCCATTACTGGGTATATACACAAAAGATTATAAATCACTCTATTATAAAGACACATGCACACATATGTTCATTTTGGCATTGTTTACAATAGCAAAGACCTGGAACCAACCCAAATGCCCATCAATGATAGACTGGATAAAGAAAATGTGGCACATATACACCATGGAATACCATGCAGCATAAAAAAGAATGAGTTCATGTCCTTTGCAGGGTCATGGATGAATCTGGAAACCATCATTCTCAGCAAACTGACATAAGAACAGAAAACCAAACACCTCATGTTCTCACTCATAGGTGGGTGTTGAACAATAAGAACACATGGATACAGGGAAGGGCACATCACACACTGGGGTCTGTTGGGGGGTGGGGGGCTAGGGAAGGGACAGCGGGAGGCAGGGAGGTTGGGGAGGGATAAAATTGGGAGACATGCCTGATGTAGGTGACTAGGGGGATGGAGGCAGCAAACCACCACGGCATGTGTGTTGCTATGCAACAATTCTGCAAGTTCTGCACTTGTAGCGTAGAACTTAAAGTATAATAATAATAATAAAGAGTGTGGTACCAATACACAATAAAGTACCATTCAATCATAAAAAAGAATAAGATGCTGTCATCTGCAACAACATCAATGGAACTGGAGGTCATTATGCTGAGTGAAATAAGCCAGAAACAGAAAGACAACACATGTTTTTGCTTATTTGTAAGATCTAAAAATCAAAACTATTGAACTCACGTAGACAAGAGAGTAGAAGGATGGTTACCAGATATTGGGAAAGGTAGCTGGAGGGTGGGGGGTAGGTGGGGATGGTTAATGGGTACAAAAACACTCAGAAAGAATGAATTAAGACCTAGTATTTGATAGTGCAACAGGGTGACTATAGTTGATAGTAATTTAATTGTACATTTAAAAATAACTAAAAAATTATTATAAGATGTCTTAGAAAAAAACTAAAAGTATAATTGGACTGTTTGTAACACAAAAGATAAATGCTTGAGGTGATGAATACTCCATTTTACACGATGTGATTGTTATATGTTACATGCCTGTATCGAAACATTTTATATACCCTACATATATATACACATATATACCCACAAAAATTAAAATCAAAAAAGACTATGACTATTCTCATATTAGCTGTACTACTAAATGAGTCTGATGCAGGTTTTACCACTGATCGAGTTGTCAAAATTTCCAGTTTTCCAAGCTTTTTGATTTTAGAATTGCAGATAAGGGATTGTAGAACATACTACATATTAATTTGTTAATTGCTGTCTCTCTAACATAATGCATGTTCACAAGAGCAAAGACTTGTTTTGTTTTTCCTGTGGTCCAGTGCCCTACAGATAATAATGACTGAATAAATATTAGTTCAGTGGACAAATGAAGGCCTCTGTAAGAATTAGCTTTGTGTTATTTTTACATTTTGAGTAAATCCTGCCCTATAGTCATCTCTCAATTGAAGCAATAGTTGAACTTTAAAAATATTTTTAAAATTATTTCTTCTTTTAAGGCTCATTGAAAGGCAGAAGGATAGAAAAAAATATGACAAGAAGTGTTTATATAAACTACAGGAAACAGCACCTGGTCTGTGTGACACAATGAGAAGAGTTCTCAAGTAGAGTTCTAGAGATCTAGGTTGGTTTCCTCCCTTTTCTTTTTCTATTAACTACTTCCCTATTTATTACTCATCTATCCTCCGTTCATCCAGTTCTTTCTCTTTGTCTTAATTATCTCACCATTTTGGCTAGATTTATTATCTGTCAAATGAGTGGATAAAACTTGGTGATCTTTAGCTGTTCTCTGATTTTAGTAACAGTAAATAATTGTGATAATAACCAATTTGACTCTCCTAGAACTTGGCTCGCAATAGCTTTTCAATTAAATTTAAGCATGTTGGTTTGTTTAAATGTTACTATAGCTTTGTAGTATAATTTGAAGTTAGGTAATGTGATTTCCCCAGTTTTGTTATTTCTGCTTAGGATACCAAAACATGTCACTTAGTGACACATTTGCCAAATATATATTTTATGTTACAGTTACAAAATACTGAATTTTTGTGTGTTTCTGTATGCCTAATAATAGCAAACATTTATTGAACAGTTTCTATGCACCAGAAACTATTCTAAGCTTTTTACATACATTAATCTTACAAGTCTCTATTAGTCATGTGCTGTATAATGTTGATTTGGCCAACTATGGACTGCATATATGACAGTGATCCCGTAAGATTATAATGAAGTTGAAACATTTCTCGTCTAGTATTTACTATCCTCTTTGTTATAGTAGAATGTACTCCTACTTATTTAAAAAAAAAAAATGAGTAACCATAAAACAGCCTCAGGCAGATCCTTCAGGAGGTATTCCAGAAGAAAGCATTGTTATCACAGCAGATGACAGCTCCATGTGGGCTACTGCCCCTGAGACCCTTCCAGTGAGATAAGATATGGAGGTGAAAGAAAGTGATATTGATGATCCTGACCCTGCGTAAGGATAGCCTAATGTATGTGTTTGTGTCTTAGTTAACAACACAAAAGTAAAAAGTAAAAAAAAAAAAAAAATTAATAGAAACAAGCTTACAGGATAAGGATAAATAGAAAATATTTTTGTACAGCTGTACAACATGATGTTTTATGTTTTAAGCCAAGTGTCATCATAAAGGCATCAAGAAGGTAAAAAATTTTTAAAGTTTATAAAGTAAAAGCTACAGTAAGCCAAGGTTAATTTATTATTGTAGAAAAAAACTTTAAAAATAAATTTAGTGTAGCCTAAGTCTACAGTATTTATAGTCTAAAGTAGCATACAGTGATGTCCTAGGCCTTCGCATTCACTCACCACTCACTCACTGACTCACCCAGAGAACTTCTAGTCCTGTAAGCTCCATTCATGGTAAATGCTCTATATAGATGTACCAGTTATTTTTTATATCTTACTTTTACTGTACCTTTTTTGTTTAGATACACAAATACCATTATGTTGTAATTCTCTATAGTATTCAGTACAGCAATATGCTGTACAGGTTTGTAACTTAGGAGCAATAGGCTGTACCCCATAGGCTAAGTGTGTAGCAGGCTATACCATCTAGATTTGTATAGGTACACTCTATGAGGTTCACACAATGAGGAAATTTCCTAACAATACAGAAAGTATTGCTATCATTAAGCGATGATGCATGACTGTATTATCCCCCGTGGTAGATAAGATTGCCGTCTCTGTTTCACTACCATACCTCTATAGAAAGTGTACACCTCTTCAGAAGAATAGCTTTTGATTAATAATAAAAAAAAAAAAATAGAAAGTGTGCACCTCTCTGTGCTTTTGACTTTGGGCTTGGCTATGTAACGTCTCTTAGCTAACTGAATAATAGCAGACATCACCTAAGTAGAACTTTGAAATATGCTTGTGCAGTTTAGCCTGTCCCTTGCAATCCTGCCATGCATACTGAGAAAAAAAATTCCTCAGTATCTGTTGATCCAAGGAAGATGAGAGATATGTAATACAAACCTAGACTTATTCTCTATCAAGAACCAAGTCCAGCTGAGCCCAGCCTGGATGAGACCTATCCAGCTTGCACACAGACTTCTGTGGAAGAACTAAATGCTTACTGTGGCATGCCAGAGAGATTTTTCTTTTTTTTGTATTGTGGCAACTTTCTTCTGCTTTTACAGGTAATGAAAATGAGGGACAGAGATTGAGAAACTTGCACAAACTTTGCACAGCTTAGTTAAATGGCAGGGCTTAGTTAAATGGTAGATATTAAGCCATGCAACTCTGGTCAAGGGCTTACACTCTTAAGTTCCATGCTATGTTGCCACTATACTATACTGGCTATATTGTATGATATTAAGTTTTGTATTAACATGCTAGTGGGTGATCTGGCACATATTGAAATTCATAATTTTGTCTAAATCGTCTATATACATGTCAATGGACTAAGTCGTCTTGCAATTTGGAGTAAAATGTTTTTTATCTTGAGAAATCAATAATATAAAATAAACGCACTGCTTTCTGGAGTCAGATTAATAAGACTAATTATGGACAGTTTTTGGGGTAGTTTCCCAGCTCATCCTCATACCAAATAATGGCCCTTACTGCTAACCAATCTACTACAGATTGTACGCTATGGCTCTGGCTGACCTTGAGGGATGCATCTATACTCTAAGCCGAATCAGCAAGGTTTTTCTTCTAATATTTTCAAATTTGGACCCATGACTGGGCACTTCTATCATTGGCTCTACTCTGCAGAAAACTACTGTCCCCAGAGCTATCTTTGTTCTCTTCCTTTCCGCCCATCAATTGCATTAGAAACGCCAGTATTTTCCCAGAAAATATTCTTTATGTATAAGCTTGCCAAAATTTGTTTTTCTTCTTGTAATCTTAAGAAATTTAACTAAAACAAGGTAAAAAAATCCATTGATCTTTCTGTTACAATTTAAAAGTGCAGAGGGAGGATTTCCTAAAGAAAAGACCAAATAAAGCTTGCATATGTTTTATATCCTATCAAAGTCACTTTGCAATTTATAGTTACGGACAATGTGTCCCCTGATATTCGTTAAAAATTCTTTCATATTTTCAAAAACCAAGGTTTGGCTGGGTGTGGTGGCTTATGCCGGTAATTCTGGCACTTTGGGAGCCTAAGGCAGGAAAATCGCTTGAAGCCAGGAGTTCAAGATCAGTGACACAGCAAGACTTTGTTTCTACTAAAACAAAAATAATAATAATAATAATTAACCGGGCATGATGCTGCACAGCTGTATTCCTAGCCACTTGAGAGGCTGAAGTGGAAGGATCACCTGAGGCCTGGAGTTCGAGGCTGCAGTGAGGTATGACCATGCTTGGGTGACAGACTAAGATATCGTCTCAAAATAACCCCACAACCTGGCCACTCAAAAAAACCAGGATCCATGAGCCCGCAAGCAGTCTGTGGATAAACTATAGATCAGTAAAACTAAATAAAGTAGATACCCTCTGTAGTCATACATATTTTACTTTATGCATTAAAAATATTTTATTTCTATTGAGCTTTGTTTACTCCTTTTGATAATGCAAGGCAAATGAACATATGGGATTATTTATATCACTGATTTACTCAGAAGTGCTCAAATATATTCTAGACACTATTTTGGGTGCTGGCAATATAGTAGGGACAAAATAGACAGTCTTTGCCCTCACAGAGTAGTGATAAAAAAGAATACGTAGAATATAAAATTTCACAGTACTATTAGTAATGAACCTGGTGCAAGTACCACAGTGAGGAGATAAGAGTAGCTTAAAATGTGAGAGTAAGAAACACAAAATGCTTAGAGGAAATTAACATGCAATCCTTAATCTATATCTAGTTTTAAGTGATAAATTAACATATGAAGAGAGCCCTGCCATAGTCATGAGCAATAATAAACTACAACTACTAACTACCACAATGACAATAAAGATAAATAGCAATGCTAAGGTTACTTTACCAGCAATTTCATATGTACTATTACAACTTCTTAATATTCTGTCAGGATGAGCAGGTGAAAAAATGGAGCCTTAGAGGGTCATGAAACTTGACCACTTTGATTAGTGTTAGAACCAGGAATATAGCCCGGTTTTATTTCCATTATACCACATTACGTCATCACAACCAAAGACAAGTTTCACAGCAGACAGCGCTGAAATTTCTTTTTATTTACCTCCATAATCTACTTGTGACATGGGGCAGAGATGCAACATAACAGGGGTCATAGAGAAGTTACTGGTAACAGATTGAACACTTTTGGTTATCAGGCATAAGCTCAGATCAGCAAGAACTTTGGGGTATATGATAAATATGATACTGGGGAAATTTAAGAATGAATTTGAAAAGTAGATTTTTCCAACCAATGAATTTAACCATTTAGTGCAGAAGTTGGCAAACTTGAGCCCATGGAGTAAGTCCAATCTGCTACCTGTTTTTATATTGCCTGTGCAAATGGTTTTTACATTTTTAAATGGTTCAAAAAATGTCAAAAGAAGAAAAATATTTGACAGCAAAAAGTTACATAAAATTTAAATTTCCATGCCTATTTAAATAAAGTTGAAACACAGCCATGCTTATTTATGTATTGCCTATGGCTGCTTTCACACTACAAAAGCAAAGTTGAGTAGCTTCACAAAGAACTGGCTCTCAAGTCCTAAAATATTACCATCTGGCCCTTTGCAGAAAAACTCTGTTGAACTCTCATATAGAAGGTCACAGAGTTAATGTTAAAGGCAGTAATAACATCTGTTTAACTTATGAGTAAATGCATAGTTGTTTTAGTATTTCTTCCTCTTAAAATGGAATGATTTGAAAGCATCTGAGGCATATGAATGAATATCTCAGAGTCCTAAGAAGCATGTTCACATCTTAGTCACTCAGTCAGCTGATTGCTTGGATGACCTCTAGACACCATGGTATTTTTTATTAATATACAGGTTTAAATTATTTAACTCTCAGTCTGACATTTTGAAATTTACTGCCTCATAGATTGCTGGCTAAAGACAGAACAAAAAACAGTTGGTGACATACAATTAGTGAGAAGCATAAACATTCTTTGATGTCAATAAATTTGCTTCAAGACAACTATCATCGCATCAAAATGCTGTATTTATGTGGTTAAAAGGAGTATGTCTCAAATACTTTAAAAAGTCTGTGTTAAAAGAAATATGGTGATGATCAAATCCAAAATTTTATTATTTAGAAATTAAAATCAGTTGATTTAGAAAGCATAAAACATAAAAAAACTAAAATGTAACATCATAAACACAGTTTTGCATGTACTTTTGATGCGGCAACTTAAATTTACTTTTCAATATCCACCTAAATACTAGTTTGGCCTCAAAGTCAAATACTGTTTAAGTATCATCTCACCTTTATAGTTACTGTTGGGAAGTCCTCCTATTCCCTGCTCTCTGCTCCACACATAATTTAAAGTAAAATAAAAGCAAATAATTTACTAATAGTGAAAACATTTTAATGTCTTTATTAGGCATATTAGTTTATATTTAAAATAAATTTAATGATAAAATTTTTAACAATATAGTTTTTGAAATTTTGTAACTCAAAAACAATAACATCCTTTTTTGAAAATCTTAAGGTTTACCTGCTAAGAAACATTGAGAAATACTATACTAAACAAGAGGAAAAAAATTAAGTGATAATATTATTCATCCCACTTGTTCATCATTATTTTTTCAGCAAACAGATGAGTACAAAATCTGTGCCAGCCACTATGGAAGAAAGCCAAGAGAAAAATGACAGTTCTTGCTTTCAAAGAGCTTACTGGCTTGTGGCTGGAGGGAGACAAGTATTGATAAGTTCTCCGATACATGTAAAGTAAGCCGCTCTGTTATCATGTAGAATAAAGATGAACTCAGTTTCTGGTGGTGGGAATAGAAAGGAAAGAACAAATAGGAGCTATTAATAAGGTAGAACACACTGGGCATCCTGACCAATTACATGAGGGAAGAAAGATAAAGAATTAAAATTGTTGTCAATGAGTTGCCTTATATTTAGAGATATAAGGAGAAGGAAAAAAAGGGTCTAGTGAATGTTTACCTAGAAAAAAAGGATATGTTAAAATTTTTCCTCTACAGACGTCCAAATCCTCATCCTTAATTTCAAGTTATTATACAAAATCCCGCATCCAAAACCTTTGGGGAATCACTGTGTTTTAGAACTAAGAATATTTTAGAGTTTTGAAAGGCAAGATAAAAACATATAAAAATTAAGACATACACATCTATACATAGACATGCCTTTTTAATGTCTAAAATATACATCAAAGACTGCTCTGTTCCAAACTATAATTTCAGGCTTTTGATCATTGAAGATTGCTAACGATTAAAAAAGAATGGACTCCAAGTACCTGATGAATAAATAAAATAGTGGTACTGTATATCCATATAATAGAATATTATTTGGCTATAAAAAGGAATAGAATTATGATATATACTACAACACAGATGAACCTTGAGAACATTACTATGAGTGAAAGAAACAAAAGGCCATGTATTGTACGATTCCACTTATATGAAATGTCCAGAATACATAAATCCAAAGAGGCAGAAAGTAGACCAGTGTTTGGCAGGACTAGGAGTGGAGGGTACAGGGTTTCTTTTTGGAGTGAGAAAATGTTCTAGAACTGAACGGTGGTGAATAATATACAACACTGTGTATATACTAAAAAGCACTGGATTGTACAATTTAAAATTTTGAACTTTATGACATATGAATTATATTTCAATAAAGCTGTTACTTTTTTCTTTAAAAAACAATAGGCTGGGCATGGTGGCTCATGTCTGTAATCCCAGCACTTTGGAAGGCAGAGGTAGGAGGACTGCTTGAGTCCAGAAGTTTGAGACCAGCCTGGGCAACATAATGAGACCCCGTCTCTATAAAAAGTACAGAAAAAAATTAGCTGGGCATGGTGGCACATGCCCAAAGTCTCAGACACTTGAGAGGCTCAGGTGGGAGGATCACGTGCCCAGGAGGTTGAGGCGGCACTGAGCCATGATTACACCACTGTCCTCCAGCCTGGGTGACAGAACGAGACCCTGACTCAAAAAAGAAATTCATAGTTTTTATCTCATGAACCCGCACATTTTTAAAAAGTACTTAAAATAAGTTTCCAAGATGAATTATTGTAGGGACATACTTGTTTGTGACTCTGAATAGCCACATGGATCTTGTACGATCCACTGGAAAAAAAAATTGTAAAGGGGTTCTTCAGATACTTCATATTTTAAAATAAATAAAATCATGGAACATCTATAATTAGGATGAATAAATAAACATAGGAAAAGAATCAAATGATAGAACAAGGCTGGTCTACAGTGTCCTTGTTCTGAAAACCGTAACAAAAATAAAAAATTTCAATTAAATGCTGAAAATAGTCATAAAGAGTTAATCTTGCAGTTTACTGAGTCAAAAGTTTTTATACTAAATGAGGTTAGAAATGTTTATAAATGAATCTAAAGTCACTACAATAGGATCACTGTGAACTATGATCACAGTGAAAACTGAAGACAGTTTAAATTTAAAGATTCAACTAGAAAAATGAAAGAAGGAAGAAACTGGAAACTAACTTTGAACAACCTTCATCTTTAACATGTAAAAGATAAATCATGGAGGAAAAAAGAAACAAAGAAAGAAAGCGGCAGCAAAGTCCACCAAAATCTATCTCCATTCTTTTGGGTCCTAGACTGATGTTCTATTAGGCTTAAGCATAAGATATTACTCAATAGAACTTATAAATTGGTTTGCTGATTTGCATATATATGCTGAATGATCCCTTCCACTGGCAGATCACAGCTAGCTAGCAATGGATAATGAGAAAAATCTACTTCAGCAGATTGGGGAAGTCTATATTGAATTTACAGTGGCATAATCTTCTCTTGTATATACATATAAAAAGGGAACTATCTAAAGACAGGATTCTTTAAGATCTTAAATAATCAAAACTAGACATAAACTGAAAGTTTAATAGAAGTGAAAAAGTATATATGTAACAAAAAATCAGCATACTTTCTTTAATATTCATAGAAAATAAATTAAGATAAAATTTTTATATTACCAATGTTTATTTAGTCATCTAAATTATTTTTTATAATTTGTGTGTGTTGTTCACGTTAAGCAATAGAAGTAAAATAAATGGGTAAAGTTTGATTTATAACTATAATAAAATAAGATGATCGCTAAATTCTAGCATATGACATGAGCTAAATTTAAGCAGCTCCCAACATTTACCCTAATATGTGGTAAATCACAATTTTAAAAAATTGTTATTTTTTGGCCTATTAAGATAAGTTTAATATTATTTAAAAAGTTTAACAATATTAAAAAGTCTAAAATATAATTGGACCTTGGTAATTTGGCCAAATATGAGCTTGTCAGTCATTTTATAAGACCTATTATCTCTTGAACAATATAATAAATGAGGTATGTTTGAGGTATTAGAAAAAAAGAATTAAGCAGTTTTTTCTAAATGGTACATCCTTAACACTGAAGGTAGAAAGGGGTAGGGTACACATAAATGAAAATAATTTAGCAGTAACAACTGATTTATGTGAAAATCAGTCTGTAGGTCTTATTTAAAACGTAGGAATTAGGCTAATGCTTGTAGCTCTAAATAAGTAGTTTTATGGCTTTTCTTTTTGAAATGAAAATACAATTAAGATCTATTATGTAACACACTGTGATCAAATAGTATTTGTTAGGCTTCTTAAAGTCCACATTAGAACTTAAGTTGAAACTAAAAAGCAATGAAAAACAAATGCCTTCCTCCAACAGGTACTGGTTTCTAGTGTATATTTGTGTTACTAAGTGTCTGATATGTTTGGATATTTGTCCCCTCAAAATCTCATGTTGAAATGTAATCTTCACTGTTGGAGGGGGGCCTGGTGGAAGGTGTTTGGATAATGGGGATGAATGCCTCATAAGCGGCTTATTGCCATCCACTTGGTGATAAATGAGTTCTCACTCTGAGTTCATGTGAGATCCAGTTATTTAAAAGTATGCAGCACCTCCCCTCTCTCTCTCTTGCTTCTGCCCTCACCATGTGACATACCTACTCCTGCTTTGCCTTTCACCATGGTTGTATGCTTCTTAAGGGCCTCACCAGAAGCCAAGCAGATGTTGTTCCATGCTAATACAGCCTGCAGAACTGTGAGCCAATTAAATCTCTTTCCTTTATAAATGCCAGTCTCATTATTCCTTTACAGCAATGCAAGAAAAACCTAGCACAGTGTCATAGTCTGAGCTTCTATAACACAGTAACTTAGACTGGGTAATTTATTTAAAAAAAAAAAAAGAAGAAGAAGAAGAAGTTTATTGCTTACAGTTCTGGGGAATGGGAGGCCCAAGATCAAGGAACTGGTAGAGTCTGTGTCTGGCAAGAGCCTGTTCTGTATAGATGGTGGCGTTTATGTGTCCTCAAATGGCAGAACAAATTTCCTTGGGCCACTTTTATAACGGCACTAATCCCATCAGGAGGGATCTGACCTCATGACCTAATGGGCCCCTAAAATTTCCACCTCTTAATATTAATGCATTGGGAATTAGATTTCATCATACGAATTTTGGGTAGACAGAAATATTCTGACTAGAGTACTAAGTAATACACAAAACTACAAATCTCAAATAACACAATGCACAATGAGATATATAATAAAATGATCATATGTAGCAAATTTAGCCGTATGCTCCTATGTCAATATAATCAGTTTTAGAATATAATTAAAACACTATGTATTCATGGTAAAATCAAAATGAAAAAGTTACAATATATTATGCCAATGCCAATGAAAAGACAGAAGTAATAATAAAGGTTAAAAATAATATTTGGATTTGAAAAAATTTAGTATTACACATAAAGATGTTTAATCAATCCCATGTAAAAATATAACTAGAGACACTTAATTAAAATATAATTTGCTTCAAATAAATTCCTTTGATTATAATTTATAGAACAGAGGCATTTGATGATACTATTTCTATTCATTTTATAATTCATGACAATATTTGCTTTGCTATAAAAGTTAATTTTAGTCTCAAAAAAATCAGTAAAGAGAAGAGAAAAGCTAGGGAATGAAGAGTCCCTTAAAGTAATCAACAGGTAAAAGTAATTCTATGAAAATAATTGTAACAGGCAAGTGATGTTTACAGGCAACCTTGGGGAAAAAAAAGAACAGATAACCAAAAATGAAAAAGAAGACCTAGATATGCAGCAAGATCACAAAATTGTTTCCAGTCACACATTTCACCTAAAAGAGATGAGCAACATATAAAGTAGATAGTCTGTAATCCCAGCACTTTGGGAGGCCTAGACAGGCAGATCATTTGAGGTCAGGAGTTCGAGAGCAGCATGGCCAACATGGTGAAACTCCATCTCTACTAAAAATAAATAAAAATTAGCCAGGCCTTGGAGTGCGTGCTTGTAGTCTCAGCTACTTGGGAGGCTGAGACATGAGAATCTCCCTAACCCAGGAGGCAGAGGTTGCAGTGAGCCGAGATTGTGCCACTGCACCTCAGCCTGGGCAACAGAGTAAGACCCTGCTTTCATAAAATTAAAATTAAACAAAATTAAATTAAGTAAAATAAAATAAAAGTAGGTATATAGGGAAGCAAAAACAAGGTACAGTGTCATTTCATGTTTTATAGATTGAATAATATACAAGCTACATAAAACCAATTAATTACTAATTAATATTAATAATAATTCCCCAGCATCATCCAGCAGAAGCTTGAAGAGGTAAGAAACAGCTTATTTGGCCAGGAGCAGTGTCTCACACCTGTAATCCCAGCACTTTGGGAGGCCGAGGCAGGCAGATCAGGAGGTCAAGAGATCAAGACTGTCCTGACCAACTTGGTGAAACCCCATCCTTACTAAAAACAAAAATTAGCTGGGCATGGTGGTGTGCACCTGTAGTCCCAGCTACTTGGGAGGCTGAGGCAGGAGAATTGCTTGAACCTGGGAGGCGGGGGTTGCAATGAGCTGAGATGGTGACACTGCATTCCAGTCTGGTGACAGCGCAAGACTCCGTCTCAAAAAAAAAAAAAAAGAAAAAGAAACAGCTTATTCTTAGAGGGAGAATGGCCCTGTCAACACCTTGATTTGGGTCCAGTGATACTGATTTCAGATTTCTGGCCCCTAAAACTATAAGAAAATAAGTATCTTTTGCATTAAGCCACCAGGTTTATGGTAATTTGTTATGGAAGCTTTAGGAAACTAACACAGAAACAATATACATTAGGGCACTAGGGCTTAACTGAAAGTTATTTTGGTATACATGAAAAATTATCTACATGAATATATATTAATGTTGTGCCATATATCTTAGGGAATTTATTTGTGATAGTTTGTTGATTTTATTTTGGATGGTGGACTCATGTATATAATCTTGTCATCTACACCCAGGGATTTAACTTCTTTTTTTTTTTTTAACATCTAATACCTCTCTCAGGTGGCTCCCTTCAGTACAATGTTAAATAACAGTCACGCCAGTTAGCATCTTTGCAAAGTTCCTCACTTTTGCACAAAGGCTTCCAGTGTTTCCTCATTCCTCCACCATCCCCCATCCTGGACTGATCTGTTATGGATTGAGGGGACAATGAGTAAATTTTCCAAGTCTAGTGGTGGTGTAACAGAGTACTCTATTTTTAAGGGCTTTTTTTTGAGGGGTCCTTTTTTCTTTTTTCCTTCTCTCTCTTATTTGGTACATGTTCCTTGTTAATAATAAAACAATGACCTTTACTCTCCTTTCCCCCAGGCACTTCCTTGCACTGCTCACTTATCTAATTATGTGTTTGCTTAGAAGTTTCTGTGACTGAATCTTGAGACAATCCAGGTGCTTATGCAATTTTCTCCCACCAAGAGATTATGTGAGTATACAGTTAATTTACAACCTACATCTGCTCAAGATAGTGCCAGCCCATTTACTAGCCTGGACAATAGCAGAGAATAAAGCACTGAAGCAAATTACATGGTCCTGCACCTTCTTTGCCCCTCCTGCATCTCCTTCATACCAAATTTCACTTTAAAATTTTTGTATTCTGGCCAAAAATTTGAAATGGTTTCTTCAAAACAGGAAGCCTAGACCATTTCCCCACTGATAGCTTTGGAAATAAAGTCCCTTTTCTTTCACTGAACTTTGTCCTTGTTATTTGGTTTTGCAAGCAGCAAGCAGCTGAACCTGTATTCAGTGTTTCTGACCATTTTCAATGGTACCTGCATTGCCTTTCCAATTATTGATGCCATGCTGTTTAATTTCTAGATATTCATAATTGCTACATCTTCATTGTCAAGTATACTCTTTGCATTAATAAAAAGACTGTGTTCATCTCACTTAATGTTTTTGTGGACTGAATCTCTCTGGTCTGATATAAATACCTTGCTTACCTTTATCTGGCTTTTCATCTTTCTTTATGTTTTGACATTTATAAGATACTTTATGATATCAGAAATCTACTTTTTAAAAAGTGAGAGGTTGAGAAGGCTGTGGGGAGGGGAGATGGAGAGAGGCTGGTTAATGGGTACAAAGATACAATTAGTTAGAAGGAATAAGTTCTAGAGTTCAATAGTAAAATAGGAATATTTTGATGTATACTTATTTATTTATTTATTTTGAGATGGAGTTTTGCTCTTGTTGCCCAGGCGGCAGTACAATGGCACCATCTCGGCTCACTCAGCCTCCCAGGTTCAAGCAACTCTCCTGCCTCAGCCTCCCGAGTAATTGGGATTACAGGCAGGTGCCAGCACATTCAGCTAATTTTATATTTTTAGTAGAGATGGGGTTTCTCCATGTTGGTCAGCCTGGTCTCAAACTCTCAACCTCAGGTGACCCGCCTGCCTCGGCTCCCAACATGCTGGGATTACAGGCATGAGACACTGTGCCCAGTCTGTTGTATATTTCAAAATAGCTAGAAGATAAGGTTTGGAATGATTTTAACCCAAAGAAATGGTAAACATTTGAGGTGGTGGATATCCCAACTATCCTGATTTGATCATTATTCACTGTATACATTTATCAAAACAGTGTACATACCCCATAAATATGTACAATTATGTTTCAACAAAACATGTCTTTTAAATTCACTTGCATTAATTTTTCTCTTGGCTGATTCCCCTTAGTCAAATGCTAAATGATAATGTGACAGTGGGCATCTAACAAAAAGAACTGTTTTCATTCTGTTATTTTGTTTTCTCTCTATCTATGTATACATGTGCGTATATGTAATATATATATTTATATATATTAGTATGTGTGTGTGTCTATATATGTGTGTGTGTACATACATATATATATAATTTTTTTTTGAGACAGGGTCTCACTCTGTTGCCCAGGCTGGAGTGCAGTGGTACAATCTTGGCTCACTGCAACCTACACCTCACAGGCTTAAGCAATCCTCCCAAACTCAGCCTCCCAAGTCACTGGGTCTAATTTTTGTATTTTTTGTAGAGGTGGCATTTTGCCATGTTGCCCAGGGTGGTCTCGAACTCCTGGGTCCAAGTGATCCTCCCACCTCAGCCTCCCAAGTAGCTGGGATCACCAGCTAATTTTTGTATTTTTTGTAGAGGCAGGGTTTTGCCTTGTTGCCCAGGCTGGTCTTGAACTCCTGGGCTCAAGTGATATATCATCTGCCTTGGCTCCAGCAGTGGTGGGATTACAGGCATGAGTCACTGCAGCCTACCTATTTTTTATATATTTTTAAAAGAAAATATCATTGGTACTGTTATCCTGTTTTTCTCCTTGGGTAATTTCTTTGTATCTTTGTTCTAGTAGTTATGTTTATAATTTTATGCAATTTTGTTTTTACATATAAACATGTAATTTATATCTCTGTCCTTATTTCTCTACTCAAAATCTATTAGTTTACTCTTATAAGCAATTATAATATTAGCATATTTTCTATTACTCTATTTTTTTCTTTCATCCATCATATTTCAGTTAATGTTTTTAACTATTTTTCCTTGTATTGTTAAATTATGCTGATACTTTTATTTTTTGTCAGCTTTAATTGATATTCTTTGACTTCTATGTATTAAAGATGAGAAAATTAGCTCATGCCTATAATCACAGCACTTTGGGAAGCCAAAGTGGGCAGATCACCTGAGGTCAGGAGTTCGAGACCAGCCTGGCCAACATGGTGAAACCCTGTCTCTACTGAAGATATAAAATAAAAGCCAGGAGCAGTGGTGGGTGCCTATAATACCAGCTACTTGGGAGGTTGAGGCAAAAGAATTGCTTGAACCTGGGAGGCAGAGGTTGCACTGAGCTGAGAGCATGCCACTGCACTCCAGCCAGGGTGACAGAGTAAGACTGCACCTCAAAAAAAAAAAAAAAAAAGGAAAAGAAAAAATGAAAAAAGAAGAGAAAATTGAAACATTTGTAAAGACCCGGGTGGGGGGGGGGAAGGAGGCAGAAAACAGGTAGAAATGACATATTTTTAGGGAATATATTTTATTTTTAGGGAATATTTTACATTTATATATAGTGTCTACATTTTGTTCCTTAGTTCTAATTCCCACATTATTTAGTCTTTCTTTTACAATTCAATCCTTTCAGTGCTTGCTGAAGGTCCTTCTATGATAATTTTCCTATTTATTTCCATCTGATTGGCAGTAGCTTATTTTCTAAGAATCTTTTCAAAAAGGCCACACTTGAACAATATTTCTTGAGTTCAAAATTGTCTTTAGCATTTAAATGAAAACAGTTGGCCTAAATTTAAAATATTAAACACTTTCCTTTCTGTGAGATTCTGTAGCTGTTATCCACTGCCAACTGGTACTAAATGTTGATGTGGACAAAACAGAGACAAGTCTGACTTTTTCCCCTCCTATTTTGATCTGACTATTCCTTCTTCATGTTTAATGTACAGAAATTTTATGAGGACATGTTTCAGTATTGACAGTTCTAGATTAATTTTCCCTGGTCCATGGTATGCCCTTTCAATATGTAGATCAAAATTATATTTTATTATTAAATCTTATCTTTAAATATTCTGTTCTACTCTTTTGGTTTTCTTTTGTGTCTTTATCTCAGTCTCTATACATTCACAAAATTTTATTTCTAAACTTTCAATTTTTTTCTTTGGTTTACTTTATTAATTCTTCACATTTTAATCCACAATATTCCTTAAAGTGCTTTCTAGCCTTTCTTGTGCTCCTTCCAATTTCATCTTTGAAATAAATACTTCTTTCCTAAGTTTGGCCAGCTCATGATTCATCTTCTACTATTATTTCATGATGTGTTTTCCAGAGTCCTTGCTTTCTGGATTGTAGGTTTTTCCAACAGAGGTGATTGCTTTATTCATTTTCTCTCTTCTCTTTTCTCCTATTCTTTCCCTCTCTCCTTTTCTTTCGCTAAACATTATATTTTTGGCAGAATTAGAGTTCAGGTTTGACCTTCATACTCTAAAACAGGCAAAAGGGGCATGCAAACGTAGGAGAAGACACATGAAAATACATGAACAGAAGCAGTCTTTGAGAAATTTATTCATAGTAAAGGGCTCTGCAGTGCAGAGTCAAGAAAATGATGTCAACAATCTATTCCCTGAAGGTATATATAACACCCTATGTTGCTACAGGTATTTCTTGGAATCATGAGTATGGGAACAAAGGTGAGATGGCTTGTCAGCAGAACCCTGCTAGACTCAGCTTTAGAGAAGCATAAAAGATAGGACTACATAAAGGATCCACAGACAAGCCATTATTATAGGAAGTATTTTGTTTCCGTTGCAGCAGAGATTACCTTCTTGTGAAGACTTGCAAAACTGCAACAATACTGTGGACCCACCCTTACCTTGACCCTCCTTCCTAACATGCATACACCTCTTGAAAATAGGTGGCCAGGTAACACCATTATATTCTGTCATGAGTAAAAAAAGAACAGTAGTGATAACAAAGATACTTCAGGTAAAGAATAAAAAGAATAGCAAAACAGACATCAAGCAAGCACTAGAAAAATGTCATTAGAGTGCAAGGGAATGGTTGGAAAATTATTTTTATAGGTTTATTAGCTATTTGCATTTCTTCTTTGATAAACTGCATTTTCATGTCTTTTATGCAAACAGGCTATCTTTCCCATATTTAATTGTTACGACTCTTTGCATATTAAGAAAATCAGCATCTTTCTTGTTGTATGTACCAAATATTAGTTCCTAGGTTTCCTTTTAATTTCATTAGTGTCTTTTAATTTCATTTGTGAACTTTCCTAATTATTAAAAATTGTCATGGTAAAAATATGAATTCATTATTTTATAGCTTTTAAAGAGTTGCTTTTTATTATTTATTTATTTATTAGATGGGCTTTCATTATGCTGGCCAGGATGGTCTTGAACTCCTGACCTCAAGGTATCCTCCCATCTGGGACTATCACAGTGCTGGGATTACAGGCATGAACCATCACACCCGGCCTAAAGAACTGCTTTTTAAACAAAACAATTATTTATACTTCAACTTATCCCAAAAAATCCAATAAATGTTCCAAAGATGTTTTAAGTTTCTCAGATCACATCAATTCCATGTGCAAAATTCAGTAAGTTTATTTTCATGATTAAAATTAAAACTAAATTTTAAATTCTTTAATATGATCTATAAGCCCCTTACATTTCTGGCCTTGTAATCCCTTCAACCTCATTTCAAACCACTCTTTCTCCCACTTTCTCCATATAAGCAGACTAGATTTCTTGCTGAGCCTCAAGTACAATCGTTTTTGCTGACTTAACAGTCTTTTTATTTGCTGTTCCATTTTGCTGCCTAGGTCACTCTTTTAGACATATCTCACTGCTTCCAATATCCAGGACATTTCTGCTTGAATATCACTACCTCAGCAAAGGCTTCCCTGACCACTTTATCAAAATAGGACCTCCACTCCCAAACCCAATTACCTTCTATTCTACTTACCATGCTTTATTTTTCTCTTTAGAACATATCACATTTTGAAATTACATTATGTAATTATTTATTTGTTTATTGTTTGTCTTTCCTAATAAAGTAGTAAGCTCCATGCAGGGAAGGACTCCATCTCCATCACTGTTTATGCCAGATCCTAGTGATAGTGTCAGGAGGCAGTCAAATGCCTAGGCGGATAGGGGCAGGTCCCCAGTGAAACTCGACCTTCAAGCCAATTAACAGTTTAAAGCCTAACTACAAATCTCACGTAAATCCACAGACAGGACTGAGAACCTCTCTTCCTGTTTGGCATGCTTTCCTCTGATTGACCCTTACTCTTCACTTATTTTACATGTACCTATCCTTTCCTAATTTGTTTTCTACACTGTTGTGTCCCTTGAGTGGTGCCTTTGTTTTAGCCTTTTTTGCATACTCACAAACCAATCAGCACACACTCCCCATTCTGAGCCCCAAAAAGCCCCAGACCTAGCCACAATGAGAGAGAAATCACCCGACTTCGGGTGGGGGAACCACCCTTGCATCCTTTCTCCACTGAGAGCTGTTTCATCACTCAGTAAAATTCTTCTCCACCCTTCTCACCCTTTGATTGTCAGCGTAACCTCATTCTTCTTGGATGCAGGACAAGAACTCGGGACCCACTAAACGCGGATACACAGAAGGCTGTAACACTGAGGGCAGCCATCTTACATGACAGGAAGTAGCAGCAAGCCTGATCCAGACCCGGAGCTGCAGGCTAGAGCAGGGCAATGGAGCTGACAGAGTTGTTAAGGTGCTGCCGTCTGTCAGGCTGCAGACAATATGACTAAATGAGCTCATTAGCACGCTGTAGCACCCCCCTCTGGGGCTTCGGGGTCATGGGCATTCCTGCCTGGATGCCACTGTGTTTCCATCTCTGGACTCTTCCATCTCTGGACTATGTGGGAGTCGCTTTGCAATACACCTAGTCCAGGAACAAGCCCTGGGTGGAGCCACTCCTGCGCCGGCGCTTGGAATGGCCCGCCAGACCCAGCATTCTTACATTTGTGCTCCTTAATGATGTGCTAAGTATTTTTAAAAGTCATTAGTATATGTGTAATGTCATTTTTTCCTGTGTTGAAATCAGATCACATTTCTATTTGAAAACAACTTAAGTCTGAATTACACTTGCTTTTAAGTGTTACATATTTATAAAAACTGAGATTTTATATCTACAAACTCTTGGAGAAAGTATCTCTATTAGATTGCAAAAACCCTGCCTCGGTGTTATGTAGCTTCTAGTGTGGGCACACAGTAAATATGTAGATTACATATACATTAGAAAATTTAAATGTTAGGGGGGATAAAGAAAGCAAGGTAAGGGAGGGAGTATGCAATTTAAAATAGAATGGTCAGAGTAAGCCTTTCTGAGGAAGTAAATTTGAGCAAAAGTTTAAAGAAGGTGAGAAAACTATCAGTATAGTCTAATGCACTTGAGATTGAGGAGGTAATTTTAAAAAGGGATATGCAAATGATTAAGGAATTTTACTATCATAAGATAAACATACAGTTTCCTAAGATGACTATTTTGGAAAACTTAGCATTCATTTGGATGGCATGATGTAGTAGTTTAAAAGTCAAATCACTTTATTTCTTAGTCATACTTTGTATACTGCATATGATAGCTTCTTTTTGTAGAGAGACACTCATAGGATATATGCTATAGAGAGCTGGGATAATAAAGAAATCTATGACATCTACATTGATAACAAATCTTCTGCTTTTTTTTTTTTTTTTTTTGAGACAGGGTCTTGCTCTGTCACTCAGGCTGGAGTGCAGTGGCGCAATCTTGGCTCACTGCAGCCTCAACTTCCTGGGCTTAAGTGATCCTCCTACCTCAGCCTCCAGGGTAACTGGAACCACAGGTATGAGCCAAAATGCCAAGCTAATTTTTTGTAGCGATAAGGTTTCACCATCTTGCCCAGGCTGGTCTCAAACTCCTGGCCTCAAGTGATACAATCATCTCAGCCACCCAGAGTACTGAGATTAGGCATGAGCCACCATGCCTGGCTACCTTTTCCCTTTCAACATATTAGTTCATTAATTTTATTTGTTTACTTATTAAAGTCAATTTAAAAATGACTTAATATTGAAGTGCTGAAATGTATTAATATGAAAATTACTGTCAAAAGTCTGCCACATTATTTGTCTTTGTGATGGTTTGTTTTCTGCCTCAATTGGATAGGCTATAGTACCCAGTTATTCAGTTAAACAATACTGGGATTAAGACCTACAATCAGTTGACTTTAGGTAAAGGAGATTATCTTCTACCATCTGAGTGAGTCTCATCCAATCAGTTAAAAGGCCTAAAGAGAAAAGGTGGATATACTTGAAGAAGAAATTTTGCTTTAAGACTGCAGTATCAGCTCCTGCCCGAGAGTTTTTAGCCTGCTTGGCCTTCCTTACAAATTTAATACCTGCCAGCCCCATAGTGCTTAAGCCAATTTTTTGAAATAAATTTCTGTAAATGTACATATCCATGCATAAATATATATATATGAGATATATATATACAATATATGCATATATATATACATATATATGCGTACATATATATATTCCCCCATACTGATCCTGTTTCTCTAGAGAACCCTGTATGATACAATCCTCCTCTTAGACTAGATTAGAAGCTACTTAAGGAAAGTCATCATGTCTTCTTATGATCCCTGTGTTTAATATAGCTCATAGCATGATATTTTCTTGATGGAATAGTTTATAGAAGAACATTTTAATTCCATAGGTAGACGAAAGGTACTTTACCATTAAGAAGCAGAAGAAATTATTATATAAGCATTTATAAACTTTTTTCCTTGCCACTTCTTCCAGGAATAAACATTTATAACTTTTATGCAATGAAATCAAAAGATAAGAAAAAGGACAATGAAAAAATAAAACAAGTGCTTATATCTAATATATATGATAAACTTACTATGGAAACACGTAAAATCACTGTAACTCATTTATAGGAGAAAACCTAGACTTACTTATTGTTCTTTACATATTATGATAACATAATATATAAAACCTCATCAAATGCTTTATGTACATCATTTCTTTTACTCCTTGTAACAACCTGAGACAGGTAATTTTTGTATTCCCATTTACAGAGGACGGTGATGCACAGAGACACTGAGAAACAAGGCTAGAAATTTGGTGGTAGAGTTGTCTTGGGAGCATTAAAACTCAGGCAGTTGTGGTGATAAACATGTTGGATCTACAGACACATACAAAGGCAATAAAAAAGATGCAATCTTGGTAGAAATTAAATTCAAATCAAAACAACTGTATTTACATTTTACATTTTAGTGAAAAGAGGAAAATGTTAATTGCTATCAAGACTATGCAGAAAAAAACTGTATTGATTATGGCAATGTAAAATATTTTAATTTTTTTAGAAGTTAGTTTAGCCCATCATTAATAATTTCACTTTGGGAGGCTGAGGCGGGTGGATCACCTGAGGTCAGGAGTTTGAGATCAGCCTGGCCAACATGGTGAAACCCTGTCTCTAGTAAAAATACAAAAGTTAGCTGGGCGTGGTGGCGGGTGCCTGTAATCTCAGTTTACTCTGGAGGCTGAGGCAGGAGAATCACTTGAACCCAGGAGGCAGAGGTTGCAGTGAGTCAAGATTATGCCATTGCACTCCAACCTGGGCAAAAAGAGCAAAACTCCGTCTCAAAAAAAAAAAAAAAAGGAATTCAGATGCTATGGCACAGTAATACTTCAAAGAATAGTGCCTAAGGAAATAAATAAAAGAAAGAAAGTACTAAATCACATGTAACAGCAAAATGTTATAAATAACCTAAATGTCCAAGCATAGAAGAATAAAGCATCATACTTTATTAATAGAATACATAACCATTAAAATAATGAATATGGAGAAGTTTTGAAGATACTAAGTCATACTGTTATTACTGAAGAAAAAAATTTTAATTTTACATAGAAGAAATCTACACAAATGGAGATGTACCTATTTTGGTAAATACATTTCTAAGTAATAAAGCTTACCTAAAGGGATTGATTGTTTAACAGCAAAGTCTTCTGGAATTTTCTTTCTTATGAAAGGGACTCTGTCAGAATGGTTCCCTCATATAATCATAGGCATTAAATAATGGACACCATTTTTTTTTTTTACTGGTGGCACAAAAATATTTTAAAATGGCTACTTCTAATTACTTATACTAGTCATAACAGATTAAGGCAATATAAATGAAACTACAGTGAAAAGATCTAACATTTATGGAAATTTAAAACAATGAGAAATGAAGACTGGGTGCAGTGGTTCACGCCTATAATCCAGCACCTTGGGAGGCCAAGGCAGGTGGATCACAAGGTCAAAAGATTGAGATCATCCTGGCCAACAGGTGAAACTGTCTCTACTAAAAAAAAAAAAAATGCAAAAATTAGCCAGGCGTGGTAGCATGTAGTCTCAGCTACTCAGGAAGCTGGGGAAGGAGAATCATATGAACCCGGGAGGCAGAGATTGCAGTGAGCTGAGAGATTGCACCACTGCCCTCCAGCCTAGCCACAGAGCAAGACTCCATCTCAAAAAAAAAAAAAAAAAGAAATGAAAATATTACAAAAAATTACCTCCTATACATTCTTTCTTAAGAACCTCCTGGAGGACCTGCTCCAAAAAATGAGAAGGCAAAATTAAGAAAAAAAAAAAAAAAGATTGAGAAACAAGAGTTTCAGCATAGGAGAAAGGACGTCCCCATGTAAGAGGATGAGTGATACCAATGATACCAGTGCAAAGATAGCAGCCAGGCCAGACTGCAATAGTGTTACTCCACTTGAGGGCTGTCATCCTCCAGATCTCCCACCTTCGATTTTAATGAATTCCCATCCTTCCTTTATATTATTTCCTTGTTTGTGCCTTGTTACTTTGGTTAGTCTAATTTGCTTTTATTTTTAAAATTACGAATTTCTTTCTAAGCCATGTTTTAGTTGCATTTTACATTTTTATGTTGTGGTTTAATCACAATTCAGTTCAAGACATCTTCTAATTTCTCTTGTGAATTTTTTCTTGACACATAGGTTTAGAAGTGTGCTGGTTAATTTCCAAATATCTGAGAGGTTTTCCTACTGTTTTGGTATTGGATTATAACTTAATTCTGTTTTGTTCAGAGAACATACTCTGGATGATTTCAATCTTTAAAATTTTATTGATTTTCATGGGCCAGCATATGTTCTATCATGATGATCGTTCTATGCACAGTGAAAAAATGTGTATTCTGTTGTTATTAGTTATATGTTCTACAAATGTCAATTAGGTCAGGTTGGTTTTTAATGTTATTGAAGGTTTCTATGTTCTTATCGATTTCTGTTTACTGGTTATAACTATGGGAGTGGAAGGTTGAAATGTTTATAATTGTGGGATTATCTATTTCTTCTTTCAACTCTTACCAGTTTTTGCTTCATAAAATATTTTATAGATCTATTGTTAAGTGGATATATATTTAGGAGAATAAATCCTCTTGAACTATCTTATTACAAAATTTCCTCTTTATCTCTGTTAAAACACTTGTCCAGACACACACTTTGTCTAATATTATTTTGCCATCTTGACTTTCTGATTATTAGTGTTTGCATGGTATATTTAACCCATCTTTTAACTTTTGATCTACCTATGTTTTTATATTTAAAATGCACTCCTTCTATTTAGCAGGAGCTGACATCTACCCCCCTTAAAAAAAGCCAATTTCTTATTTTGCAAATAAAGCATTATCGGAACTTAGACATATCTATCTGTTTACATTTTGAGCTCTGAAAACAGAGTTCAGTAGTTGTGACAGAAACACTATGAGCCTTAATCCTAAAATATTTATCATGTGTCCTTTTAATAAAAAGTTTGCCAACCTCTGGAGTTGTTTATTGGGTTTTTATCAGTCTAATGAAAAAAACTCTTTTAACCTGAGTGTTTTGACAATATATGCTTAATATAATGATGATATAGTTGGTTCTAAGTCTACCACCTTGCTATTTGTTTTCTAATTATTCCATCTGTTCTTTCATTTTTAATCCTGTCTTCTTTAGAAATGATTGATTTTTAATTTTTTAATTTTTTTTTGAGACAGAGTGTAACACTGTTGCCGAGGCTACAGTGCAATCATGGCTCACTGCAGCCTCAATCTCCTGGGCTTAAGTTATCCTCCCAGTTCAGTCTCGGCCTCTGGGACTACAGATTTACACCACTGTGCCTGGCTAGTTTTTAAATTTTTTGTAGATTCGAGGTCTCATTATATTGCCCAAGCTTGTCGCAAACTCCTGGGTTCAAGTGATCCTCCTCCCTTGGCCTCCCAAAGTGTTTACAGGCACTGGCCACCATGACTGGCCAATTTTCTAGTATTATACTTTATCTCCTCTATTGATTTATCAGCTGTATTTCTTTGTTTTATATCTTTGGTGATTGCTCTAGTGTTTAAATATGCATCTTTAACTTATCACAGCCTACTTTTAAATAATAGCCTATAACCTCCTAATAATATAATAACCTTAAGACACAATATCTGAAATGTCTGACACCAGAATTAGTTCAAATTTTCAATTTTTCAAACTTTGGAATAGGTATGTTAAAAAGATCGAGAATCCCTAATCTAAAAATCCAAAATCCGAAATGCTCCAATGATCATTTCCCTTGAGTATCAGGTTGGCACCAAAAAGTTTTGAATTTTGGAGCATTCTGGATTCCGAATTAGTAATATTCAGCCTGTACTATCATTTCTCCCTCCCATTCTTTGCACAGTTGTCATACATCTTACTTCTACATATGTGATAACAAAATATTCATTCTTATTTTTCAGTGTTTTTAATTTAAGCAGTTATTTTTTTAAATATATAAACAACCGTCTAATATGTTTACCAGTATATTTACAATTTTGGGGGCTCTTCCTTCCTCTGCAGAGATTGAGTTTCCATCTAGTATTATTTTTCTTCTGCCTTAAGAGTTTATTTAACATTTCTTGTAACAGGTCTGCTAGCAATGAATTCTCTCAGTGGATTTTTTTTTTTTTTGTCTGAAAATGTCATCATTTTAGATGCTTTTACTGGATATAGAATTTAAGGTTTATAAGTTTTCATCTTTTGATACCGATCTCTTTCCATTATCTTCTGGTTTGCATTGTTTCTGATGTGAAGTCAGTTCATTTTTATCTTGCGTTTTGTTTGTGATGTGCCTTTTTTTCATTTGTTTTTATGACTTTTCTTTTTATCACTGGTTTCAGAAATGATATGTTTTGGTGTGTTTTCCATTTGAAGTTAAATGAACTTGGATTTTTATGTTTCTATTTTTCATCCAATGTGGAAAAAGTTTGGCCATTAGGTTTTCATAAATTTTTTTCTGCTCTCACCTCTTCTGCAACTCCAATTCCATATTTGTTATACCTTATGGTACCAGGACACTTAGGTGCTGGGGTTTTTTTGGGTGTGGGAGAGGAGGGAGGGTTCAGTTTTCTTACTCTCTGATTCAGTTTTTATTTTACTTTACTTATTGATTTATTTTATAGACTTGGGTTCTGGCTATGATGTTCAGGCTGGAGTGCAGTGGCTGTCTACATGTGCGATCACAGCACACTGCAGCCTCAACCTCCTGTACTCAAGCTATTCTTCCACCTCAGCCTCCTGAGTAGGTAGGACTATAGTATCTGCCACTGCACCTAGCAGCAGTTCACTTTTGATACCTTCTTCAAGTCTACTGATCTTTTTTATCTGCAATGTTTATTGCATTGAGAAGCCCATCCAGTGGATATTTCATTCAGATGTGGGAATTCCTAGAGCTAAAAATTATATTTTCTTAGACTCCCTTCATTATTTTAATGTTTTACTTTATATCCTTGAATATGTGTACAACTAGATGTTTTAAAGTCTTTGCTGTTTACATTATGGCTCTCATTTCTTGCTCTGTTTCTAGTGATTGTCTATTATCTTGGTTTGGGGTTACATTTTCATACTTTTTCATGTCATATAATTCTTGGCTAGATAAGATCACTATCAAGGTTTTGTTAAATGTCTAGATTTAGTTGTCTTCCCATCCGACTCTTTGTGTCTATTCTCAAGTTGGTTAAAAACTATAAAGAAAAAAAGGTGACTTACTTTCTCCAAATCACAATAGCAAAATGGCCTGCTATTAAATAATCATAAGTCTTTATTTTAATTTGGGGCTCTTTTCTTCATGACTGTTCTAATTTCTCTTTACTTTTTTAAGGGCAATTTGAGTTTGGCAATATTCAAGGCATTGTAAAGTTTTTCCTCCATGATGCTGCATCTACCCTCTTGTTGACAAATTACATGAAAGGACTGTGACTGCTTCTACTTTGTTTCCTTTTACCCATTATATTAGTCTGTTTTCATGCTGCTGACAAAGACATACCCAAGACTGTGAAGAAAAAGCGGTTTAGTGGACTTACAGTGTCAAATGGCTGGGGAGGCATCACAATCATGGCAGAAGGCACTAAGACAGCTTGTGCAGGGAAACTCCCTTATTTAAAACCATCAGAACTCATGAGACTTATTCACTGTCATGAGAACAGCACGTGAAAGACCCACCCCCATGATTTAATTACCTCCCATTGGGTTCCTCCCACAACACACAGGAATTCAAGATGAGATATGGGTGGTAACACAGCCAAACCATATCACTCATTATTGTTTTTTACTTTCATTCCAGTACTATGCTGAAACTAAACCAGTGATCCAACTGCCTGTGCTTGTCATCCTTTTCTCAGCCCTAACATTCTATGTGTTATAGAGATAAAGAAATAATTACAGTTTGAGAAGTACTTTAATAGAGATAGGCAAATAATGCTAAATATCACATTTAAGAAATATCCTATGTAAACTCATCAAGTCAAGAATTAAAAGACATTTTAAAAGGTAGGAAAATGTGACCTCAAACCAAGAGAAAAGTCAGTCATTAGAAACAGACCAAGGTGTCCTAGGCTCCAGCAATCCTCTTGAATAGCTGGGACTACAGGCATATACCTCTTGAATAGCTGGGACTATAGACCACCATCCCTGACTGAATTTTTACTTTTTTTTATTTTTTCAGGAGAAAGGAGGCCTAGCTATGTTGCCCAGGCTGGTCTTGAACTCCTTAGCTCAAGTGATTGTCTCACTTCAGTCTTCCAAGGTGTTGGGATTGTAGGTGTGAGCCACCATACCTGAACATCTATTTTTTTAAAAAACAGAAATGAGTAGTATATTACTCAGAATAGTTTATTCCATGAATATATACTTATTTAATTAACTCCCACTGTTGGATATGTTTTTCCAATATCATGATTAAATAGTTCTTGATCATATATTTTGGAGAAATTTCTGGAAATATAATCTCTGGGTCAAAGGGTACATACAGATTTATAGCTTTTGTTTGAGTTTCTTTCAGAAAGATAATACCAAGATTTTGGAAAAGTACACTGTCTCATTCCCTCTCCAAAGACCAACTCCTATAGGAACTATAAAGAAAAAAAGCTAAGAAATAAGAAAACCTGAAAAATCCCAGGGAAGAAAAAGGGGAGAAAAAGGACAATTCTGAAGGGTAAGTGTGCTAGGCTGGTGGCTGGGGCCTTGGATCTGTGGCAGGAGGCAGCCCTTCAAGGCTGTGGGAGGGTAAAACAGGATATGAGCTATTGGAGTTCTGCTTTTGATTCTTCCCTGACTTGAGTCAAAAACTTACTGTTCCCATATCTACAGGGACTCAGACTATAGTCCAAATGCCCTCAGGAGTGAATAGTACTTATAAAAAGCTGAGGAAAACAGGTAGAGACTAACCTCAGGTAGGAATTTCTCTGCCCTTTCCTACTAAACCATAAAGCTGGTAAATTACAGTCAATAGCTTTGGATGCTGTTCTCCCTGATGGGATCAGGGAAGAGGGGAGAGATGGTAAAGCAGAGACCTGAGGTGTCCTTTTGTAGACTTGATAAATTAACTGTGATTTCTCATGTAGCCTGGGGCTTTTCTACCTACCTTCCATCCTCTGAGTTCAATGAAAATGACAAAGACTGGGTGCTGTTCTCTTCCCACGTGTGATGTCATAATAGCTGATATCCCCAGAGGAAAATTATCTTACAGGTCAACATATCAAGACATTGAAGAAGCACAACTGTTTTCAAAGAAAAATAATCTATTGGCATACGGATTCTAAGAGAAGCAGAAATATTAGATCTAATGGCCCAAGAACTTAAAATAAGCCTAGTAAACATACTAAAAGAGGTAAGGGAAGATATTAGCAGCATATAATAAGAACAAGAGAACAAAGAAGCAAGCAGAAATATTATGTACAAAAAATAATACTTGAAGTATATAGACTAGATAAATAATAGAATTTAAGTGAGGAGTAAATGAATCTGAAGATCAGTTTGAGGAAATCTTCAAACCTAAGAACAAGGAAATAGAAAATATAGGCCGGGTACAGTGGCTCACACCTGTAATCCCAGCACTTTGGGAGACAGAGACCTCCTGATCACAAGGTCAGGAGTTTGAGACCAGCCTGGCCAAGATGGTGAAACCCAGTCTCTACTAAAAAATACAAAAATTAGCTGGGCATGGTGGTGGGCACCTGTAATCCCAGCTAATCAGGAGGCTGAGGCAAGAGAATTGCTTGGACCCGGTAGGCGGAGGTTGCAGTGAGTCAACATTGTGCCACTGCAGTCTAGCATGGGTGACAGAGCAAGACTCTGTCTCAAAGAAAAAGAAAAAGAAAATACAAAAGAAAGGCTAAGGGATTGGCAGTGCTAACATCTGAATAACAGGAGACTCAGAAAGAAAACTAGGCTGGGTGTGGTGGCTCACACCTGTAATCCCAGCACTGTGGGAAGCCAAGGTGGGCAAATCACTTGAGGCCATGAGTTCAAGACCAGCCTGGCTAACATGGCGAAACCCCATCTCTACCAAAAAATACAAAAATTAGCCGGTGGGTATAGGGGGTGCTGGTGGTGGCGTGTGCCTGCAGTCTCAGCTACTCAGGAGGCTGAGGTGGGAGGATCATTGAAGCCCAGGAGGAGGAGGTTGAGCTGAGATTGTGCCACTGCCCTCCAGGCCAGGTGACAGAGCCAGACTCTGTCTCAAAAAAAAAACAAACAAGAAAAAGAAAAATATTAAGAAGGATGTATTTGAAGGAATGATGGAGTTGAACAGGACAAAAGGATCATGAATTTTATTTTTTTTAATTTATTAAAAAAATTTTTTTACAATGGTGACTAGGGAAGATCATGGATTTTCAAAGTATTGAAGGAAATATTAAAACCTAGATTTTTATATGGCAATGCAGTCATTCAAATATGAGGCTATGACGACATATATTTCCAAGCATACAAAAACTCAGAAGACCGTTTTTGATAAAATGTTTAAATAGAAACAAATACGGAAGATAATTAAAAGATGTGTGAAGCCATGCTGATAAAATATCTTGGCAAAATTTGTTGTTTTTTAAAATAGCAAACAGCTAAGAAAAGGAGAACATATGGGCATAATGGTTTAAGATTTAAAGTAGATAGTAGCAAAATGATGGGGTAGGAGAAGATGAAGAGACAAAGGGATCTCAGAAGGTACAAGATTCTTTGTAGGGGAGACATAAATATCCAGTTTGTTCCTTTTTAGTAAGAAAAAATTCAAAATAAATTCAGAAAACATATTCAAAGTGTGGAAAAACTTAAATATTGAAAATGGTGGAAACACATTGTAATATATAAAAAATTATAATTGTAATATGTTAGGAGAGGTCAGAGGTAAAACAAATTATACCTTAAGATGATAACTGCTGAAGCTGACATATAGACACACGGTGGTTCATAATTTTCTCCCTTTTCCTTTTTATTTATTTGAAATTTCTCATATAAAAATTTTAAAATGTATTCATATAAAACAATACTCATATTATAAAAAGATAAACAAAATAGGACCGTACAATAGATATTATTTTTGAATATCATGTTAGATTGATTTCCTGTGGGTCAAGGGTGGGAGAATGAGACTGGAAACTTTATAAATAAATAAAACAAGAAGTGTTTTGCATGAACCAGTAATGACAGTGCCCCATGAACCTAAGAGTGTGATTAACTCTGCTTTCTCTTTGTGTAAAAGGTCCATTAAAAAAAAAAAAAAAGATGTGAGGTGAGACATGCCTGTAATCCCAGCACTTTGGGAGGCTGAGGTGGCTTGAGCCTAAGAGGTCGATGCTGCAGTTAGCCATGACTGTGCCACTGTATTCCAGCCTCGGCAACAAAATAAGACCCTGTCTCAAACAAAAAAACAACAAACAACAATAACCAGAAAGTGCCAGGCATGGTTAACACACACCTATATTCCTAGCTGCTTGACAGGCTGAGGTAGGAGGACTGCTCACGCCTGGGAGCTCAAATCTATTTTGGACAACTTAAAGAGACTACATCTCTTAAAATAAAAGAAATATATGTGTGTGAATATATATACATACATATATACATATATGTATATATTACATATAAATTTTCACTAGAAGGATTTGATTTAGACTGTGGAGAAGATAAAACTATAAAAATAGTTATCTAATCATTATAATTCAGAAAACACTTGAATAGCTACTCCAAATAACCAAGTCACCATATATAACTACAAAAATGAATTAGAAATAAGTAATATCACTTATCTTTTCAAGAGAAGTCATTTCTGACATTAATATTCATCATAGAAAACTAGCAAAAATCATTAAGCAGTTAACCAAAAATTAAGGAGAAAAAATAGACTCAATACTGGCACTCTAAAAGCACAAAACAAAATAGAACAAAGAAAAAAACACTTCTGCACCAGAGGCTGTAAACTGTTGTACTTGGCTTATGTAGTAGCAAAAGTAGACTTTTTTCCAAAGGAAAAATTTTATGCTGATATTGAAGAATAAGGATTTGTTCAAATCTATTTCTGTTCTTAAAAAAAACCAAAACTACTAAGAATTGATTTAACAGCATCTCATTCCCATTTAGCAAGGATCCTAGAACTGAACAGGAGCACCCAGTTTACAGGTCACATACTCTCCAGGCTTCCACTGGCCCCATTTGGCAAGCAACATTAAAGTACTGTTTTTGGAGGTTTATTCCCCCTTGTATCTCACTTGAAATTTTAACAAAATGTGGTTAGAAATTTTGTCATGTAAGTATGTAAGAAGTCATGGGAGACATGAACAGAACATGTTATGTGAAAAAATAAGCTAGGTAAAGAGAAATTTTGGGGGAGCCATGACAAAATGAAAAGCGGGGGGTAATAATGTTATGAGTATATGAAACTAGGGCAGAGTTTTTTGGAGTGGATAAAGAACAAGCTCTCAACTTGTTAAAGGGACTGATTAATAAATACATGAAAACAGTTGCAGTGGATGATAGTGTTTTGTTTAATTATTTTTTCACATTAAATTCTGCTGAGGTGCATTCATAGGTCTGATAGAAGTTACTTTGTTTATTCTTTATTCTTAGTTGGTTTGCACTTGTGCATTATAATTTATCATTTTTTAAATCAACCTCTTATTACAAATGAAATCTGACACTTTCTGTCAAGATGATATTATGGCATTAAAAATTTGTGTCTGAATATGAATGAGTGCAGTTGTAACTTAGAGCCAGTGATAAAAACTTAACAAGTTTAACAAGTAGAATTATAATCTGAAAATCCTAACTATTTAAATAAAATTATATATGAAGCTACAGTTATTAATTACCTTTAGTGCTTAACTTCTAAAGATCTTGTCTGTAAACCATAAAGCCTTCAATGTCTACTTCCCACATGTAGAAACTGACACCTTCAATGTACATCTAAAAGAGAAGCATAAGAAAATACAATAAATTTGAGATTACAGATATTGCTTCACTTATCTTAAATATAAAAAAATTGAAATTATTCTTCATGACTTTCTATAATAAGCCTGGGCAAAAAGATGTGGGTATTATAGGACATATTTTATTTAAACAAACAGAAATAACATTAAGATTTCCCCTTTAGAAGAATCAGAAAGTTTTTGGAACATATATTATGATCCATGTCACAGAGTTGAGTACTTTCTATAATACTAATTTTATCTGCAAAATTTTTATATGGTTTAAAATACATGAATTCTGATGTCCTACATGAACAGAGCCCCATTCTAGAAGTTTCCCTTTTGGGGAAACTTTTGGCATTTTGACTTTTATAAGCAACTCAAGTGTAATTAAGAATATTTTTTTATTCTTAATTACACTTGAGTTGCTTATAAAAGTCAAAATCATAAAAATCAGTTAGTTCAGTGTTCTGTCCTTATGAAAAGTTCAAAATTCTATTCTTCTTAGTATTTAAACTTCTCCAATCAGTACTTTACACCAACCTGGTAAATGCAGCAAAAAAAAAAAAAAAGAAAAAAAAGGCCCTTTAAGAAAAATTATTCTGTCTCTAACGGACAAATGGGATTATCCAGAGAAAATGTTTTTTGCCTAAAGAACTTTGATTGTAAATTCCTTGACAATGCAGTTAGGGAAACAGGATTTGGATGCGACAGTGCCATACTTTTAGTACACAGTTTTTGTTTTTGCTTTGTTTTGAGAAAGGGTCTCCCTATGTTGCTCAGGCTGGTCTTAAGCCCCTGAGCTATGTCATCCTCCCAAGTAAGTGGTTTTGAGTACTATAGATTCTCAAGCCAAACATAAATGATTTTTGGACTAGCAATATCATTGCTCCTTTTGGTCATTAGTGTAGATGTCTGTTTTACAGTTGCAGCTATACATTCAAAACACATGAAACACTTTTAAAATATATTCACACTCAGCATATTCTTAACATATTACGGTTTAATTAGTATGAAGTAGGTCCAGGGCTCAGGTATTTTTAAAAAGGATGAAGGAAGGATATATTTTTTTCCAGTTGAAAAACAATTTCACTGCAACTATTTAGCTTAGTTTCTACATATTAATAAGAGATTAACTTCCGAAAATACTATTTACAGATGTGTATGAAAAATACTGAGTTACTTCTAATATGAATACTAAATGTCAAAATGATTTCAAAGCTTCTGAGATACACACAGACAAACCTCAATGACCATGAAATATCTTAGATACATGGATCCAAGCATGATGCAATTGGTAGCTGGAGTAAATCTCAAACTGTGATGCACTTCAGGACCAAAGTAGTACTTTAAAATATAGAACCCCAGGTGCATGCCCAAAGTTCTGGTTCAGAACTAGGCTGAAGCAGATTCTCTATTCTTCATAGGCATCTTGATTATAATGTACATCTACAGTCCATGTAGAATTGTGATCTAAAGGACACATATAAACACTGACTAGTACTAGACTCTCATTGTTAGCATTTATGTAAATACTTGAGTTTTATAAGATTATATTTCTAATATTTAAAGATAATCCCAAAACCCACTGGCTTAGGAAGGAACTCTGAACATACAGTAAATAGAACTTCAGCAATAAATCAATATAGACATACTAAAATAATGTTTATGGATTATATCTTTTGTAAGCTTTGCTATTCTTTCAGGAAAACTGTGTAGGTAGACAATTAATAAAATACTGTGGCAAAAAAGAGAGAAATGTTATCTTCTATAATGAAAATTTTACTTAAAACCTTACATATAACTAGAAACATGCTCTTGATAGTTCAGAATTAATTTTTTTTGGTCTTTAAGTTAGTGGGGGTGGCAGGCTGGAGAGAAGCACTTCTAGCTTCATTTTCTGTTTAAATACGAAGTCAAAAATTTTATAAAGAAAGTCTTGAACAATGTCCCTCAAACACACACACACACACACACACACACACACACACACACACACACACACACACATACCCCTCTCTCTCTCTCTCTCGTAACTACTAAAAATAACATAAAATAGGCTGTTAATGTTTTAGTTTTGAAAATTCTTGCCAGGTGCGGTGGCTCATGCCTGTAATCCCAGCACTTTGGGAGGCCCAGGTGGGCCGACTGCCTGACATCAGGAGTTTGAGACCAGCCTGGCCAACAAGGTGAAACCTCGTCTCTACTAAAAATACAAAAATTAGCTGAGAGTGGTAGTGTGCACCTGCAATCCCAGCTACTCAGGAGGCTGAGACAGGAGAATCACTTGAAAACCCATGAGCTGGAGGTTGCAGTGAGCTGAGATCACACCACTGCAATTCAGCCTGAGCAACAGAGCAAGACTCTGTCTCAAAAAAAAAAAAAAAAGAAAGAAAGCCAGTGACTCATGCCTGTAATCCCAACACTTTGGGAAGCCGAGGTGGGCAGATCAACTGAGGTCAGGAGTTTGAGGCCAGCCTAACCAACATGGAGAAACCCCATCTCTACTAAAAATACAAGATTAGGTGGGCATGGTGGCACATGCCTGTAATCCCAGTTACTCGGGAGGCTGAGGCAGAATTGCTTGAACCTGGGAGGTGTTGCACTCCAGCCTGGGCAACGGGAGCAAAATAACTTCTCAAAAAAAAAAAAAAAAGAAAGAAAGAAAGAAAGAAAATTCTTATAAACAGGTCCCAAAATACTTCACAATAAAAACAGTTTCCTACATATATACCATTTAAGATTTTTTTCTGAAAAAGAAAACTAATAAACAGAGGTAATTATCTGAGTCTTTGTTATACATAACAACGATGGAGACCTCAAAAACTACTAAACCTGAAAAGAAAACTATACTTTAGCTCTTATCTTCCTTACCTAGTTTGAAGTACTCTTCATAAAGTATTCTTTTTACATGCATGTAATGCTAAAGGTCTCAGATTTTCTACAAATTCAAATTAATTGACAGTTTATCATTAAAGTTTATTTTTTCTACATATTTTAATCAGAACCCATAGCTCTGTAAATCACAAACAATAGTCTACATCACAAAAGAATTCATTCATATTAATCTTTAATAATTAAAAATACAAGTTTCTACATAACAGAAATTGTTAAGTATCACTAACATTTGTCATAAATTACTAAAACTTATTTCTTGCTTTTAAATACAGTAAATAATAGCTAACATTTACTGAATTCTAAACCATAAGTAGCATAGTTAATTGTCACAACAACCCTAAGAAGTGCTTATGTTCTTAAAAAGTAGACAAAAAAGAAATGCTATTATCATCTACATTTTATAAATAAAATGAGGAATATAGATCAAGTAGCTTATCCAAGTTCCATAGCTAATAACTGGCAGAACTAGCTTTCGAACTCCAGCAGTCTACAATTAACTGGTATTTCCTGAAGGCTCCATCCAGTAACCTAAAAGACTCCATCCAATAACTCAAGAAGCCTCAGAAATTTATATGAAGGTATCTTTTGTCAGGTTCCCCATCTGCAAACAGAAGGGCATGGTGCTCCACTTCCAACTTTTCTTCTTCCTCACAAAAAAGATGATTTCTAAGCCCTACTTAGCTCTACATACTTTTTATTATTCCTGTTCATTCTAAATAATAAGGTCTCTATGATATAAAGAGTTTTCTTAAAACCATGTTCTTGCTTCTAAATGTAATATTTTATATGCCTAATCACATTGAGATCCATTAAGTATGGTTCAATACTGAGATATAAATTTGTGGTTTTAAAACATTTCCAATTCTCTTACAAAAAATTATACCTTCTTAAAATATGACTGCAATCTCAATTTTGTATTGTATTTTCACAATAATAACTATGTATACTTATAAAATACAAAGTGAAGTTATGATTTATGGATACAATGCAAAATAACTAAATGAAGCCAGTAAACATGCCCACTTCAAATATTTAACATTCTTTGTGGTGAGAATATTAGAAATTTACTCTCTTAGCAATTTTGAGTTGTACCATACTCTATCTTTTCTTTATCTATTCATCATCTTAGTTTGATTCTGTAACTTGGCTATTGTGAACATTTCTGCAGAGAACATGGGAGTGCAGACATCTCTTAAACAAACTAATTTAAAATGTTTTGGGTGAATATCCAGAAATGGGATTGCTGGATCATAAGATAATTATATTTTTTGTTTTTTGAGGAAGCTTCACAGAATTTTCCACATGTGTACTAATTTACATTTCCACCAACAGAGTACAAAGGTTTCCTTTTCTTTACATTGCCATCAACATTTGTTACTTTTTTTTTTTTACTTTTTTTTTTTTTTGCTAATGGTCATTCTGAGAGGTGTGAAATTATATCTGATTGCAGATTTAATTTGTATTTCCTGAATGATTAGCAATATTGAGAATTTTTTCAAATATCACTAGGTCCTTTGTATGTCTTTTTTTTGAGAAATATATATTCAGGTCCCTTTCCCATTTTTAATGGTTTTTTTTTCTTTAATTTTCTTGTTATTGAGTTGTTTGGGCTTATTACATGTTTTGGATATTAACCCCTTATTCAGTGGATGATTTGAAAACCTGTTCTCTCAATCTGTAGGCTGTCTCTGCACATTGTTTCCTTTGCTGTACAGAAGCTTTTTCATTTGCTATAATCCCCTTTACCTATTTTTGTTTTTGTTACTTGCACTTTTGGGGTCAAATCCAAAAAATCAGTGCACAGATAAATTTTGCATAGTTTACACCCTAAGTTTTCTTCTAGTAGTTTAACAGTTTCTGGTCTTAACATTTAAGTCTTTAATCCATTCTGAGCTGATTTTTGTATATGTAGTGACATACGGGTCCAATTTCATTCTTCTGCATGTGGATATCCAGCTTTCCTCAACATCATTTACTGAAGAGACTATCATTTTCCATTGTTTATTGTTGACAACTTTGTCTTAAATCAACTGACCATACATGCACGGGCTCATTTCTAAGCTCAGTATTCAATTCCATTGGTGGATGTGTCCATTTTTATTTAATTTTAATTTTTTTTTTTTTGCCAGTACTACAGTATTTTTTACTTACTATAGATTTGTAGTACAATTTGAATTCAGGTAGTGTGATGCCTCCAGCTTTGATTTTTTTTTGCTCATGATTGCTTTGGCTATGCAGGTTTTTGTTGTGGTCCCATATAAATGTTAGGATTTCTGAATCTATTTCTTTGAAAAATGATGTTGGAATTTTGATATGGATTGCATTGAATCTATAGATCATTTTGGGTAAGGTAAGCATTTTAAGAATATTAGTTTATTTAATGCAAACATGGAATATCTTTCCATTTATTTGTGTCTTCTTGTCTTCTTCAATTTCTTTCGCCAGTGTTTTAGTTTTCAGCGTACCTGTGTAGTTAATTTACGTATGTATGTGTTTATGAGACAGGGTCTTGCTTTGTCACCTAAGCTGGAGTGGAGTGGCAGGATCGTAGCTCACTGTAGCCTCTTTACTGCTGGGCACAAGCAAACTTCTCATCACAGGATCCTTGGGATGTTGCTTCGCCATCCAGAAACCTCTGTGGCCAGTGGCGCCTTTGCCTGAGTTTTGCTCAGGCCTGCTGGGCTCATTCTGCCCACTCACCCATGCACACTGAGTTCAGCTCAGGATACTGGCCCAGATCCTATACTTGCGAAGGGTGAGCCTGGCATGGAGTGGCAAGGGGTGTGTGAGCGAGACAGCGTGGTGTCCAGCCACTGTGCAGAGCCAGGTGTCCTGGCTGTAGTGGGGGTGGACAGCCCCAGGCTCTGGCACAGGCACCAGCTCCATGCGAGGCTATGGCTGGACCAGGCATACCCCAAGCAGTTTCCACCAGACACCTGGGAATGCAGTGGCACCTGGAAGCTTGGAGATGCCAGGAACCGCACAGCCCTAAAGAGTGTGTCACAGCCCTGGCTGAAGGAACCCCCAGGTCTGGGCTCCCAAAAAGGCCACAGCTCTTCTCTCCTTCTCGTTGCCTGCATTGTAGGAGTAGGGGGCATGTTTTTGCCCTGTTTGTGTTACTGCTTTTTCAGTCATGCCATTTGGCAGGTCCCAAGTTCTCATTCCCTGTCCAGCAAGAATGAGGTAAATGGACAACTGGAGGATGAGCAAGGCAGAGAGGAGCTTCACTGAGCAACAGAACAGCTCCTTAAGTAGCTCTTTTCTGCAGACAGGTCATCCCTATGAGTGTCCAGCTCTCAGTGGAGAGGAGACCCATGGTGGGTGGCTGCTTTCTGCAGTCTGGTCATTTGAAGAGTCCAGGAGAACTGAAATGGGTAGCTCTTTCCTGCAGCTGGTAGTCCCAACAGTCTGTATGAGTCTGGCTGAGTCCAGAGTTTTTATGAGTGCCAGAAGAGAGAAAGTACACACTGATTGGTCCATGGGCAGCCATGGTGAGTCTGGAAAAAGCACCATATAAGTTCTCACTCTGGGTGGCAGACTCTACCCGGAACTGACAGCCCAGCCCCCATGCTTTAAGCTGTCCCTAGTTTGAAGGTGGGGCTTCACCAGGGACCTGCCCTTTTCCACCCAGGAGCCTGTCTGCCTCCTGCTTCCATCAATTGTGTCATCCAGGGAACCCAGGCTGTTCCTGTGGAGGGATATTTACAGGCCTGCACCAGCCACCCTCCCAAAGTTTCAGAGGGGGCTGAGGTGACAAGGGGAGCTGGCATGTGTGCACAGCTCCGAACACGTGCACACTTGACTAGGTCACAACAGTGCCCTGGCTTGGCTTCAACCTTGCTCTGAAATCAGAGCAGGCACCAGGAGCAAGGAGAGGCCAGGCAGCAGAAGCAGGTGCTTTGGAGCCTGCAGGGGCAGGGTGGGCTTCCCAGGCCACTGAAAGTGCAGGGATGCAAGGGTCTGCAGCCACTGCTGGCCAGCTGCAGGTGCACCCAGGAGGGCAGGGCTCCCTACTGTTACTGGTTCCTGTGGGCTCTGCAGGGCATGCAGCGTTGGCCGCAGCTCCCCAGCCTGCAGCTGGATTCTTTGCAGGAGCAGTCCCTGACAGGCCACTACAGCCAACACTCACACCTCAGCCTCCTGAGTAGCTGTGACTATAGACACATGCCACTGCACCTGGCTAACTTTTAAAATTCTTTGTAGACATGGTGTCTTGCTATTTTACCAACGCTGGCCATGAACTCCTGGTGTCAAGTGATCCTCCAGCCTTAGCCTCCCAAAGTGCTCAGATAATAGGTGTGAGTCACAGTGCTCAGCCAAATATTTAAATTTTTTTATGTAGCTCTTGTGGGATTATTTTCTTGACTCTTGGAGGGTTCACTTAGTGTATAGAAATGCTATTGATTTTTGTATGTTGATTTTTGGAATCCTGCAACTTTACTGTACTTATTTATTCTAATAGTTTTTTTGGTAGAATCTGTAGGGTTTTTTATACATAAGATCATGTCATCAGCAAATAGTGATAGTTTTACTTCTTTTATAATCTGGATGCTTTTTATTTCTTTCTCTTGCCTAATTGTTCTGGCTAGGACTTCCAGTACTATATTGAGTAACAGCAGTAACAGTGGGCATGTTTGTCTTTTTCTGGTTCTTAGAGGGAAAGCTTCCAGCTTTTCTCATTCAGTATGATGTTAGCTGAATGTCATATATAGTCTTTATTGTGTTGAGGTCCATTTCTTCTATACCTAATTTGATAACAGTTTTTTTTTTATCATGAAAGGATGTTGAATTTTGTCAAGTATTTTTTCTTTGTCCATATGAGATGATCATATGTCCTTCAGTCTGTTAATGTGATGTATCACATTTATTGATTTGTGTATGTTGAACTATCCTTGTATCCCAGGGATAAATAACTCTGGATCACAGTGAATAATATTTTTAATGTGTTGTTTAATTTGGTTTGCTAGTATTTAGTTATTTTAAATGTTTGATAGAATTTAGCCATAAGCCATCAGGTCCTGGGCTTTTCTTTGATGACAGACTTTTGATTACGAATTCAGTCTCCTTACTTGTTATTGGTATGTTTAGATTTTCTGTTTCTTCATATTCAGTCTTCATAGGCTGCGTATGTCTAGGCATTTATCCACTTCTTGTAGGTTATCTAATTTGTTGTGATAGAATTGTTCACGGTAGTTTCTTATGATCCATTCTGTTTCTGTGGTATAAGTTGTAATGTCTTCTCTTCCATTTCATTACAATAAAATTTCATTCTAGTTTTAAAATACGGCAATTTATATAGAAAGAAAACATGCTTTCTACTTCCCTGAGCTACTGGGTTATATCAAAGCATAAACTTTTAAAGTTGATTGCTTTCATAGTATTAGCATTATGCAACTTTCATAGCCTTCAAGATCCCAGTCATTCTGATCTGATAGATGACTTTAAAAAAAAGTCATAATTCACAAATATAGTACATGGCTGAATGGAAACTGATCATAGCAAGAAGTTACAAAATAAAATAAAATTGCAAAGAATCTTTTATTTCAACAGAAATCAAACATTCAAAAAATTAAAAATCTTTTTAGCTTATATTTGCTTTTTAAAAGATTCCAAATTTCTTCAGTATAACAATAGCTCGAATCATGCAATCCACAAAAGATTTGTTTTCTCAACTGTTTTTAACTCAGAGAATAATTTTAGCCTGAGCATATTTCAGCCATTACTTAGTACTAACTCAGACTATTAGTAGGTTTATTCCAGATCACTCTCTTAGTGGACCTCAAATTACTTTTTAAATGATTTTAATGCAACTATTATCTTTTCATCACAAAGAGCAGAAGAATCCTTTATTGGGTACGACTAGGTCACTTTCTGAAACAAAGAACCAAAGGTAATTCTAAATCCTGTCCACCAAATTAAGCTCTGTGTTTACCCCTCTTGCAACTTGCCCAGACAATATGGCTTCAGTAGGAAGCTATTTTTAAAGTACAAAATCTGGTACAGATTTGAGCTTGCTGAAAAAAAAAAAGTACAAAGAAACTAAAGATCTCTGTAAAAATTCATAATAACCAGGCTATTCAAAGTATTAACAGTAAATGAAATATTTGTATTAGAGAATAACAAAGAGCAATGCTTTTTTTCCTCACAAGCATTTTCTAAAAATGTCTATCAGATCTGCACAGGGTATCTCTTCAGCTGAAATAAATAAGCAATTTTGTTCTGAGGTCCCACCTTTATTATATCCGTTACTTGGGGAAGACTAGTGAGTGAATTTTGTGTAACTTGTATGCAAACACCTTGAGAGCTTTTTCTGAGAGAAAGAAGTACAATGTTTTATCAAATATCTTTCCAAGAACATGTATGTTAACATTCTGGCAATCATATCTTCAACCTTAACCTTATCAATGTATTGGGCTTGTTGACATTAATGATCTAATAAGGCTGGGATTCAGTGAGTGAGCTGGAAGCTCATTCATTTCTCTCATTCTATATAGTTTCTCCCTGACTTCAAAAATAAGGTTCTTGAAAATCTCTCTGGATCAAGAACTCAAGGTTGAGAAAATTAATAAATTGTGGAGAAAAACAGAATTACGCAGTTAAGATCAGGTAAACATGAAAGTCTATGTCAATAGGCCTACAGTCACTAAAACAAAATTTTTTGAAGGATAGCAAACTAAAGATATATCCAATGACAATTCATGTATCTTAATTTTAGGGATAATTTCCATTTATTTTTCCATTCTTGCTAGTACCTTTTAGGAACTTCCTCTGGGTAGTGTAATAGAAATGCTTATGATGCTATTTTACTTTAGAAATATATATATATATATATACACACACACACACACACACATATATATATATGATCTTACTGTCTGCTTCCTTCCAAATAATGGCACCTTTAGAAGTTAATGACCTTCTCTTCATATCTTCTCAGGTTCTGTTTCTTGCCGCAATGAGACCTTACTCAGTGGTCTCTCTGACACATTTCTTTTTTATTTTTGTTTTTTAATTTGAGACAGGGTCTTACTCTGGCACTCAGGCTAGAATGTAATAGCACAACCATGGCTCACCACAGCCTTGACCTCTTGGGCTCAAAATCCTTCCACCTAAGCCTCCCAAGTAGCTTGGACTCCAGGTGTGTGCCACCATGCCTAGCTACTACACATTTCTAGTATTATATCCCTCCTCACTGGTACCAATAGAGTGCAGTTTGAAATCCCAAGTTTACTTTCCCACATTATCATTTTCATGACTTTCTTAAAAAATCACTACCACTGACATCATCTTGGTTAATTTTCTCAAATATCACATTCCTTTTTCTCATTATGACCACCAACAGGAATTGTCTAAATTTCCAGAATGCCAGAAATTGTTTTTCAATGTTAGAAAGTTCTATAGAGGAGAAAAAAGAAGGGAAGAGAAGAAATACAACAGTGACAGCTACTGCTGATTTCACTGTTCGGCTTTATCCTAAAAATATTGATGGAATTATTGGATAAGAGACAGGGCTATTGAAGAAGGAAATTAGAACCAGAGGGTACATTTAAATTCCTTCTGAATCATGGTAGCCTTGAAGGTCTCTTTCAACTTCATAGTTTGATGAATTAGCCATCACTAGAACTTAGAAGAGCAAACAAGAAAAAAATACTTTAACAAATTAAACACCAAAGTTGTACTACCCCGTTTGGGATGCAGCCAAAAGAAATCTGTAAGCACTTAACAGTATATCACGATTTTTTAAAAAAGTATAAAGCAATATAGTAAAATATAGGCATTAGTTTTACCAGTCATCAATTACCTAACATATTTAACTAACCCCAAAGTGAAAACAATCACAATATAATAAATTGGTGGTGGGCTACCATTACATACAGTATAAAGCAAGCAAACAAATCACCAGAAAAAAAAAACACAAAAAACAAAACAAAAACAACAACAACAACAACAAAACTGCAAAAGATTTGGGATTTGGGTCAACAAAAAAAAATGATGTTCCTGTTGACGATAAAATAGAAAATAGGTCCCTGACCCTGAAGTGAGGAGGTGACGGAGGGACTTGCTGTTGTATTTGTCAACAAAAATTAGGAGATCCTAAAGGACGTTCACATATTTTCTAGTATTTTCATGGTACTAGGATAACATTTTTGGGGACTGGACACATAAGAAACTACTATTCCAAGAAAAATACTATTATAAAGATAAATTTCATTAAGCTATTATAAATCTACTTCAAGGCCTAAAAAAAAAAATCTAGAATGTAGACCACAATCCTTTATTTACATGGTAGTAGCAAAGAAAATAAGAGGTATAATAGTGACTCCACTGTGTTCAACAGAACAGATCACTAGGGTGTTGTAGGAGATAAAGCAGAAAATACTGAATCAGAACTTAGAGTCTTCTTAGAAGACCTTCTCTCTATAAAAACAAAAGGAAATCATATAAGTTTAAACAATTAATAAGATATGGTAGACTCATGAATTAGTATTTGATAAGACTAATTTGAGGGGAACTAATAAGAGGGAAGATATATTTGAATTAATTTACAGAAAAAAGTTTTTAATAAATACCACTTTAATGCGTGGGCATACAGACTAAAAATTCCTCTCTTTTTGATATGTTTTAAAGGAGCAGCTTCAAAATGCAGCTATAGATTCTTAAAATAACATATAAACTGCTTATATGTAAAGATCAAATCTGTTATAAGATTTTACATAAGCAATCTCTTTCAAGTATTTATGACATCGACAATATAAAGCATAATCTTTTTACATAATGCATACTTCAGCCTATGTGACTTTAAAAATTATTAACAAATAGAAACAAAACCCCCAAATAAAGAATCCTCATTAATAAATCCTCAAGGGAAAACACTTTAGCCAGCATAGTTGACAAAACAAAAAAAGAAAAATGCAATAAGTAGTTCTATCTTAGGAACATATTAAGACTTTATAAAGAAACAAAACACAACAAAAATGAAAATTTCTGATATAACCAAAACAAATTCCAATAGGCACAAATAATTCCAACAATTTCCAGTAGACACACACACACACACACACACACACACACACACAGAGCAGGGAGAGGTGTTAGAACTCTGTGCAAGGAGGTGGAGAAGTACCCTCATGTGAAAATACTTAAAGAATTAAATGAGAGGCAAGGAAAATGCAAATACACAGAAGAACAGGAGTATCATATTATCCTCAGTGATGTTTAAAAGGAGGTAGGTTAATGTGACTAGAGCATCAAAACAGCCAGCATTTGGGAGTTTCTGCAGATTTTTGGTGCAGGCACTCATAACAGTAAAAGAAACCATTTTATGCAAGGAATTCTGTAAACCAGCAGTAATGCCTGATTTTTATCATGTCTAGAAACAGTTATCTTTTACCAGAAGAGAATAATATTTCAAATCCTACCCAGAGCAGCAAAATATTATGCCAATCTGACAAACAATGAAGAGTTTAGATAGGGAAAATAACACACTGACACAAAAATAAAATCCTTATAAACAAAAAAAGATGTCTGGATTACACAAATTATGTACAGGAGTAAATAAAGATGGGGCCGTTATTGACTTGGCGATAGATAATTAGGAAATAAAAAAATAAAATCTGAATATGAGCAAGTGCAACCATAAAGAGCTTCTGAGTCATTCTTGTTTATTAGATTTTTTTTACATTTAGAGAATTGTCCTGTCAAGTTTTTTGAGATACACAAAAAATAAATGGAATATAATTTTAGATCTTATAGGTGAAAATTCAAAAGCCATGAAATAAAATGGGAAGTATATTATTTCCATAAATTTGATGAATCTTCTGTTTATAATGAACTGAAATGACTATGCAGAAAAAAGTAACTATTCAAATGTTTAAACCAAAACATTATCAGCCATTTTGCTCCATATGAGTGATGTAAGTCTTAATACTGCCTCTCACACATAGCCTCAAATTCTACTTAAAACTAATCAAATATTAAATGCTCCCTATGTTGCTAGCATTTATAATGCTATGATTTTCTTGTGATTTTATAGCACTGAGAATAGAGCTGTAGATACTGTTGCAGATATAGACATAGATATTTATAATAAAATATGCCCTATATAAAAATATGTTACATGGAATCTTAAATTGGCACAGAAGATTGCAAATCAATACATGTAAATTAATCTTAGTATGGTGGGTTCATTTTCAGGAAAAGTTAAATAATAAAGTTTATAAAAACATCTACTCTTTGGCTAGTTGCAACAGAGAACAACTCACCATTAGTAACTGAAACGAAAATTATATATTCACTTCATAAACAGAAAATTATAAAAAGATTAACTCAAAGTAGTCAAGTATATTTTTGGTAATATTAACTCAAAGTAGTCAAGTATATTTTTGGCAATATACACTTCTATATTGGGTTGAATTGATGAAACTGTTCTTTTTATTGGTAAAAAGGTAAAATATTGGTAATTTCATATGGTTCAGGCTAAAAGCATTAGCATTAACATATTTAATTCATTTCATTCCATGCAATATTACAATCTAAATGAAGAAAAATATATTCACTGTCTAACATCTATAATTCAAATAATTTTTCTACCACACAAAAAAGACAGAAAACGAACAAATACAATCAATGATTTGTGTTGCTTCCAAACTATGAAATGAAGAGATTGGATCTTTTAGCAAATTTGAGCACATAATATGTAGATTGTTAGGTAAAAATGACTGTTGTTTTATTCTTCTTTGATGATAAAGAACATGTAACAAGAGGAAAGTTATAAATGAGAACCAATTCACATTTGGAAAACAAGCAAATGACAAAGTTCTTTATGATATTTATAATAGATTAAGAAATATTTGGACAAAGTACATTAACATGTAAGCTTCTTCCTCTAAATTATGGCAAGTTCATAATTTTTTAAAAAAATGGCTGAAAATAATAAAGGCAAGACGACCCTCATCAAATGTTGGCTGCTCAGTCTTGGACTTCCTAGCTTTCAGAACTGCAAGAAATACATTTCTTTTCTTATCAATTACCCAGTCTCAGGTTTTCTTGTTATAGGAACAGGAAACAAACTGAAACAACCAGTGATTAAAATCAATGTAAGTGAAACAGGACCATATATTTATGTACTTATAGTTTAGCAAGAATTACAAGGAAGAAATTCTTAATTGTTCCTGGTCCTAAAAATGTCTTGCAGAAAAAAAAAAAAAAGAAAACAAAATTTAATACAGTCTTTAACATTTTTTTATACTTAATTATAACACTAGTTACATCAAAATTCTAATATGGCTAATGTTTGGTAAGAAACAACAGTATGGCTATACTAGTTGTTAAAATATTAAATAACATAATACTTAAATACTGGTTGGAAATGGCCACTGCCCCAAGCTCTCCAAATGTCCCTTTCTCTATGGAGCCAACTCCCACCAAGGCACCTCCGTATTCCCCAAGGTTAACACCTGGTACAGCAGGGATCCCCTAGTATTCTGGCATCCACAAAGATGCCAGAATGGTTGGTGCCTGCAGCATAACAGTTGTTACATGTAAAACCTCTTCCCTGTTAATAACACAGGAGATAGTAGCAGAAGCTTTGAGCTTGGAGGTAAAGAGGCTACATTACAACAGCGTTACTATCTGAGTAAATCCCTGGACCCTTCTAAAATTTCAACTTCCTCCTTTTAAATGAAGTACTTACTAGCTACCTAGTAGGACTGTTTGTGGATTACATGCAATGACATAAAAGTGCTGATTAGCACATAGTAGGCATACCGTTTACCTTACTAAAAAAATAGTAAACACTACCTGAAAAAAATTAGTAAAAAATGTAGTATTTTACAAACTACTTGTGTGTCAAACACTCATTTTTGAAGTCAGTAGTATGGTCATTATAATGCATTTTCCCCATACAAATCATTATATAAAAGGGGTTATACATGTCAACCACTTTTTATCTCAGTTTTTATATCAACTCAACTTTATAAATTCTAATTTTACCCATAATATACTGTTTTCTGCATGAAAGAAATCAAATATTTATTGAACATTCGTACATACCAAGCACCATTCTAAATATTGTTCATTTAAGTTATTTAATTCTCAGCTGGGCGGGGTGGCTCATGCCCGTAATCCCAGCACTTCAGGAGGCCAAGGTGAGTGGATCACCTAAGGTCGGGAATTCAAGACCAGTCTGACCAACATGGAGAAACCCCATCTCTACTAAAAATACAAAATTAGCCAGGAGTAGTAGCGCATGCCTGTAATCCTAGCTATTCAGCTGAGGCAGGAGAATCACTTGAAACCGGGAGGCAGAGGTTATAGTGAGCTGAGATAGTGTCATTGCACTCCAGCTGGGGCAACAAGAGTGAAACTCCCGTTTCAAAAAAGAAAAGAAAAAGTTATTTAATTCTCAAAGCAACTTTATGGGATAGTATGCTCCAATCCTCCCCAAATTAACAGATAGAAATCAAAGCTAAGAGAGGTAAAATGCTTTGGGTCATTTGGAAAGAAAGTGACCAAAATCCTGGTCCAGGATTGAACCCAGGCATGGCCCTAAGGTCCATGATTAGCCTCCAAGACCTATGATCCTATTCATTAAACTATAATGTCTTTGGAATTATTTAAATTATAAAAGAACATTTTACAAGATCAAAACATTTAGAAAAATACACGGCAGTTTCTCAACTTGTGATATAAACAAAACTGGTCAAACTAAGCAAAAGAACAAGAAAAGTATACTGAATTATCTTAACAAGCTGGTGGTTTGAGGAAAAGCAGGCTGAGGCAGATAAGACTGGTGGAGATGTAAAGTGGATTGTCTACTGTCAAAGGCTTTGAATACTAGCGCTGGTTGTTCATCACAGCTGAGGTTGCTAAGAGTTTACTTTTCCTTTTCTTATTCACATACCTATCATTGACTTTTACAAAATGTTACTTAAAGGGTAGTAAATGCACTAAGAAGCCTGGGGTGCCTGACATGGACTTGATCTCTTCCTCTTTTTGTAGAGGAAGTGCCTTTTTAAAGACAGATTGCAAGCAGGGCTTAGTCGAATAAGCCTTAGTCCAGTAGTGGTCTGGGCTCCCCAAACCATCAATAGTTGATACCAATAGTGATGAGACTCTTTTCTGACACCTTCCCCAAAGATCAAGAGAATAAGCCTGTTTGTTCCAAGAGGGTTAAGCTCAGCCACCTCCTCACTCCTGTCTCCTTCAGACTATGAAATCACCTTTGCAAATATTATAACAGTGAGAAAATTACAGCTGTTAAAGAATTCTGACCTACTGACTGTATCTTGCCTTTAACCTCCAAGCTGCCCTGGTTCATTCCTGGGTGTAGCCTGAACTAACTTTGAGAGGAATTTAGTTTATAGTTTAATTTTGAAACAAGGATGAAGATAGCCCTTCCCAAAAACAAACTCCCTCCTTTCTTGGAGACCAGATCACCTTTATAAAACCAAAATTAGTCACAAGATTAGAAATTACGGCTCAGGAGCCATGCAGCCAGGGGCCACAAGTTCACAAACTTCCCCAATTGCTCCTATAAATAACATTACTATTGTAAAACCTAAGATTGGTGTTTGAGGTATTTTTAGCCTCTGCATTCTGATGGATCAGGTGGCGTCACCCAGATCCATAAATTGGCTCATCTGTTCTTGTGGCCCACACCCAGAAACCGACTAAGTGCAAGTATTCACAATTCCTTAGCCCCTTGCCCACCAAGCTATCTTTAAAAAACCCTACCCTCCGAATTTTCAGGGATGCTGATTTGAGTAATAATAAATCATCAGTCTCTGGTTTAGCTCGCTCTACATATATTAAATTATTTCTCTATTGCAAGTGTCCTGCCTTGATAAATTGGCTCTATCTAGGCAGCAGGCAAGATGAACCCATCAGGTGGTTACAACTACACCCAGGCCTTCGTTTTCACTCTGGGACCTTGATGCTCTGTGAGTGCTTTGCTTTTCTGTAACCAGAAAAAGCAATCTTTCTGGCTTTGAAAGATTGCTTTTTAAATTCATTTTTGGTATGCTAAAATAGTCTCCATTCTAATTCTCTTAGTAGTTTTAGGTTGCTCTTAATACTTTCATTTGAGCATTTCATTACATCTTACATTTAGTATCAAGGTGGCTGTTAAGTATTTTATTAGTTTATTTGGTACATTAAGTTCTCTGAATATTAGTTTTCAGTGCCTTAGGATCTTAATTCTTTACCATCTTTTTATTGTTTTCAATTATTTAGCATTTTTAGGTGCCCCTAAACATTTATATTTGAGCATTTTAGAGGTATTATGGTTCATTTTAGTTTAGGCTATAGATCTCCATAAACTTTTTGTTAGAATTATATTCTTTTTTTTTTGTTAAAATGTATTTATCCTTACTTCCACCAGTGTTAAGACTTTATTACTTATATTGATTTTACTATTTAAAAATAATGTTTAGAATGTTAATAAAAGGGTGACCATGTAACACCCTTTTACTCACACACTATTGCTAATTTTTACCAATATTTGATAGCCAGTAATTTAAACAATTTTGTGCCACAAAAAAATGAAAAGAGATCTCTCATTCTAAATATTATAAATCTCAAATAAATTTAAACGGATCACCTTTATAGCAATTTAGAAAAATTGCCATTTTTTTCTAAACAATTTACCATAACAGTGTAAAATAAATTAACATCAGCCTAAATGTGACGGAGTCTAATCGTTGGGCTAATTAGGTAGCTGTCTTAGGTGGAGTTCCTCCAGAAGCTGACTCTGAGACAAGGAATGAGTGAAGATAAGGTTTTGGGAGGGTCTTAATAAACAAGACAGAGGAGTAGGGAACATGATAACAGAAGGGAAGGCAGCTAATATATTAAGATAGCAATCAGAGAGGCCAACTGAAGCTTCATCCTGTAGAGGAAACTCTGACAAATTGTAAGGCACATGCCTTAGAATTGGCTAAGTAAGGGCCAAGGAAGCTAGGGTGTTTATATGCTGAAACCTGCCAATCACTGCTTAAGGTCTTCCCCAGTGGCTTTTAGTAGCTCAAAGGGAGTCTTACAGCTTAGATGGAGGAGCCGGCCTTTGGATGGTGGATGTGCACAAAATGGCAAGGGGTTTCAAACCATATAAGCAGACCATCCACATCACTTATTACATCTGTAAAACCATTAGGCATCCACAATTCCCACAGTGATAGTTCTGACGAAGTAAATTTAGCCCTAAATGTTGCAAAAATTTTGGCAAATCAGCTGAAAATATACTAACAATAGCTAAGTATTGTTACAGTAACGTAGTTGTAACTTCTCAATCCAAAATGCTAACAAAATAAGAGCCTCGTATCAGGATACTAGAAAACATAGAAAAGTTCAAAGAATAGTATCACTCTGTGCTCTAACTCTTTCAACAAATAATCCTTACAGCTCCTGGTATGGTCCAAACTACAGCAAGAACAAATATTCACCAGAACAAGAGTCAAGGATGTGAAACATCATCCCAAATAATCAGCCTGTCTTTAAACAGCTACACTCCTACTGCAACATGAAGGTAAATACTATTAAGAAAAAAACATGGATTAAAGTCATTTGGAGGATCCACAAATACTTTTTCTGTGTAGACAATACTTTCTCAATCTAAGTAAGATGTTTCTTACTAAGCTTTGAATTTCTCCTTAGCTTTGAAGTCTTTCTTGGACCCCACTAGTAGTCTTCTGCCTTGAATCTTAGGGCTTCATTCTTTTAAATTGTTCCACAGCATTTGTGTGCCTTCAGGTCAGATGATAGATGCTGACTAGGAGGACTCAGGTCCAAATCCCAGCATCCTCAAAATGCCAGAGCTTCTCTGGTCAATGAGATGCTAAGTCCAATGGGTTATTATTTCTGTATCTTCACTTTGCTCAATGTCCTCCTCTGGATTAGAGCTTACAGCTGAATGGATGGCTAAAACAGACTGGATGGTTAAGCCTAAGATAGGGATGTTTGTGGTCACATACTGCCCACTGATATGGATTTATTAAAGCATAGTAATTTCTTGAAAGTTAAATGCATCAGTGAAAAAGTTAAGTGTATGTAAACTATATATCGATACCAAGACCAATATTTGTAGCTGTGAAACTTATTCATGGTTGTAATCACTTTTTGCAGAAAATACACAGAAGAAAAGGTGGAAAGCAGTATATGCAAGACAATGAAGAAATGATATTTCTCCTTAAACTGTGCTATGCTATAAAATCATACTATTTGGGTTAATTATGCATACATTTGCTTCCTCTGAATTACATTTTCACAGCATAGTGGTCAGGCATTGGTCTATGGCTACTGCAGAGTGGTGCCCCAGAATTTGTCAGGGTGCCTATGCCATTATTCTGTAGGCTTCTGTGATTGCCCAAGTTACTTTTAAAGTGTGGGAGTGGGATTTTGGAGAGAAGTGGGGTGGAGAAGAGAGAGAGGTAGCAGGAACTGAGAAGAATGGGAGATTTACCTAAAAAAAGATATTTTCTTTCTCAAAATGAAAAATCTGGAAAAGAAATGTAATGTATTAAGCAGTAAACATTTAGGGAAAAAAATAAAATTGAATTTTTATATATTTTAAAATACCTGTTTGCAATATAAAATTATATACTATAAATAACTCCCAAGTAAAGCAACATTTTATATAGTATATGACTCAATTCTTATCTAAAGTTTTCATAGAAACAGAAATGTAGCTGAAAGGAAGCTTAGCAGTCCCTGAGATCTTGCCTTCCTTTTCCAGATGAAAAAAACACAAAGCTAAAAGGTTGACTTGCTGAAGGTCATAGTCAGTGACAGAAGAAGGGCTAGCATCAGGTCTCCCCATTTCTTTCAAATGTACTTTTCACAAACAAATAAATATCACTAACATAGTTCTTTTTTGTAATTTGCAGAGCTTTTCATTTAGGCTCCATAACATAATACCTTCAACATAAATAATACCTCAAGAAGTATTATTAGCATTGCACCACCTCCCAACACGAACATACTTCAAATCTATATATCTCTACTTTTAATTCACTTTCTTACTAAATGAACAATTGAGAAAAGACGTTTGTATGTGGCTATATATTAAGAACTAGGCCTTGACTGTATTCTTAACAATTCCATTAATATGAAATATATCTGAATTGCTATTTCTGTTTAAAGGTATAGCAAGTCACAAGTCTCAAAGATAAAGCCATATTCTAAAAGGCATGCCTTCTAAAATTAAGCAAACTGAGGAAAAGGGGAAAAGCAGGTATCATAACATCTTTAAAAATTATCCCAGAACTCTAACTGAAAGTTTTCTTTCCCTCTCCACTGGGCCTATCGTTTTTACTAAGTTTTTCACTTCACTCCAAAACAACATACAAGTATGAAAAAAGTACTCCTATGGTTCTTCATTAATCCATAAAAGGTTTTGGTTTTTAAGTAACAATATAATTCTACTTCATTAACAAATCATCTGGGTATAGAGTTGGTTGGTTTGGATGGGAAACAGATGCTCACTGCAACCTCCACTTCCTGGGTTCAAGCAATTCTACTGCTTCAGCCTCCTGAGTAGCTGGGATTACAGGCTTCTGCTACGGCGCCCAACTAATTTTTGTATTTTTAGTAGAGAAAGGGTTTCCCCATGTTGGCCAGCTGGAACTCTTGACCTCTACTCTCTTCTATTTCCCAAAGTGCTGGCTCACAGGTGTGAGCCAGCACGCCCAGCCTCTGCAAAGCATCTTACTACAGATTTCCATAGTTGAGTTTGGGTTCTATATGTCTAGAAAACCCCACAGCTGTTTCTCATGTGCAGCCAGGGTTAACAGCCAGTGCACATCACACACTTTCAGAACATAGACAAATTTGAAATAGTATACAGATTTCTTCTTGAGTGCCAATTTTGATTGCTGCCTGAAACACCATGTTAAGAAGGATACTGAAGCAGTGCAAGTTCAGACTGCCTGGTTCTGAATCTTGGTTTTGGTACTAATCACCTGTCTGACTTTGCACTTCAGCTTCCTTTTATGAAAACAGAGATAATGCTTGTATTTACTAGAGTTGTTGAGGGGATTAAAAGGGTTAGTACCTTGCACAGGGAAAGCTTAGCTAAATAATAGCAATAGTTATGGAAGAGACATTATGAGTTTTGAGTTATTTGCCAATTCAGACCTGAGAAGCACTCTTGGGGGTTGAATCTTAATGAGATAATGATATACCTATGAGAAAAAGCATTACATACATATACTTCTAATTGAGAATTACAGTTAGGGCAGGTGTGTTGACTCACGCCTGTAATCCCAACACTTTGGTAGGCAAAGGCAGGTGGATTGCTTGAGCTCAGGGGCTCAAGATCAGCCTGGGAAACATGGTGAAACCCTATCTCTACAAAAAATACAAAAAATTAGCTGGGCATAGTGTCACATGCCTGCAGTCCCAGCTACTTGGGAGGCTGAGGCCAGAGGATCACTTGAGCCAGGGAGGTGGAGTTTATAGTGAGCTGATCGCATCAATGTACTCCAGTCTGGGAGATAGAGCAAAACTGTCTCAAAATAACAACAGCAACAACAAAACAGAAATATAGTTAGAACACAACTTATCTGCAAACTGAGGCTGGCTGTATTTGAGGCTTTGTGTTGTGATATCCAGTGTAGCACAGAGGAATAACAGCTGTGGGGAACATGAGAACAAGCATGGATCTGGAAACAGAATACTAGTGTTTGAGTCTCAATTAACTACCTGTGAAACCCAGAGAAAGTCATTGGCTCTTTTTGTTTCTCCATCTGTAAAGTAAGTACAAAAGCAGTTTTTTACTTTATAATGTTTTTACAAAGATTACGGGAAATAATGAATGTGGATGTACCTAGTATATGGTCGGACACACGGTAAATATTCAATAACTTTGACTCTCTAAGCTAGTCCTCTAAATCATACGTAACCCATTTATAGCTAAATGGCAGTATAAACGGCCAAGTATAACTTCTCAAGTATAAACTTGTTATACTAGTAACTTTTTTTCTTGTCCTGGCTCTTTCTACCATGAAGGTTTAGGCTCTGGGTATAATGAGTAGACCACTGACAAAATCAGAGCCCCAAATGGCCAAAAGTCTTAACTTAAAGAAGCAAGAGACTAAAGAAAAACCTGCCATTTAAACCCCTGAGACAAAGGCTTCATGTGCTTAAAAAAGTTCAAGTAAAACTTATAATTTTCTTTAGGTTTTTTCTGTATATGCTTGTTTTGCATAACTAATTGTATAATTTTATATTTGACATTTTTCATATAATATTTTCTCTTGAGCATTTCCCCATGTCATTAAAAATCCCCTAAAATACTGTTTTCAATGGTTGCACAGTATTCTAGCATATAATGGATCATAATCATTATTCTATTAAACATTTATTTTATTATTCAATTTTTACTATTGTAAATAATGCTGAAATTAACATTCTAATTAATGTCAGTGTATTATTTTATTAGGATAATTATTACAAAATTTGAGGTGAGATTCACATATCATAAAATTAACTATTTTAAAGTGAACAATTCAATGGCATTTAGTACATTCACTATATTGTGTAACCACCACCTCTATTTAGTTCTAAAAACATTTTCATCATGATGAATATTTCTGAGATATTAATGAATGTGAACATTTAAAATGTTTTCAATATATATTGTTAAACTATCCTCTGGGAAAAAAAAAAGTTAAAACAATTTATACTTTCACGAGTGGCACCTGAGAGAGCCCAGTTCATAGTTTTCTGTTCTCATGACATTCATTATTATAAGAAGGTTGGCTATCATTCAGTGACAACAGGTGTGCTGAGCACTATCACAATCTTGTGATTTAACTGACCTATAAATTTATGTTCTTTCCTATAAATAATTCTCATTGGTTTTTGGTCAAAATTAACCAAGCCTTCTATTAGAGTAACTAGATTCACTATGTATTAAGTTCAGCTAAGTGAAAGGCACTATGCTAAAATATGTAGACTAAAAATAAACAAACAAAAAAAAAACAAAACCACAGACCCTCAAAGAGCTCACACTAGTGGAGAAGATATACATGTTATCAGGTTTTGTAGATTATGATAACTGCAAGAAAAGATCATACAGAAGTGGTAGTAGCACAGAAGAGGACATGATTAGCTCTATTTGAATTTTCAGGGAAAGATTCTTATAGAAGATGACATCTGAGATTAATCTTGGAGGACAAATATGAATTCATGAGGTTGACAAAAACCAAAGACCAATCTTAGAATCTGTTGTGGCCTGGAGACTTGAAACGTTTCTTCTGGGGAGTAGTTACAAGCAGTTCTGCCCTGCTAGTGTATAAACAAATGAGTGGGGCCTGTGGGAGCTGATGTCGAAGAGGCCAAAGCCAGATATAAAACACCTCAGGTGCTATGTTATACGGTTTACATTTAAAGTCAATAAAAAATCATTAGTGGGTTTTAATTCTGGGAGATATATTATCGTATTATCATTTTAAATTATTATTTTGGTCAACCAAATCATTTAATCAACCAAACACTTTAATAGGGAATAAAGATTTCATGTATGATCTGCCTGCTTTGTACCTGTCCAGGCTAATTTTGAGCCACACTCCCCTCTGGTTTATCTAGTAACACTAAACTGTTTTCAGTTTCATTTTCTAGGCATTTGTACAAGTGGTTCCTTCATTTGGACAGTGTTTCTTTTTTCTCTGATGGTCTAACTCCCACTTATCTTTTAGATAGCAACAGAAGTGTAGCTTACTCTGGAGAGCTTGCACTCATAAACTAGCACAGGACCTAGAACACAGAAGTTATTCAATAAATATCTCATGAATGAGTATTGAATATGGAAGGCAATCCTTGTTTGAAATTTAATGACCATTATATCCACAATATCTGGCATAGGACCTAGGACACAGAAGCCATTCAATAAATATCTCATGAATAAGTGTTGAATATGGCATGTGAGCCTGGCAGCAGACCAGGAGGATGACCATGATAAAAGCACAAATGAAGGCAAAAGTATTAAGAATGAAGAGCACAGAGAGGAGAGTAATATAGGAGTTGGAATCAATAAGATACGATAACTTTCAAGATGTAGAGAACAAAGGACAAAGAGAAGAATGATAGAAATTACTTAATCTCTGAAGGATGTTTCCCAATTTTTAAGAAAATAGGCATTCAGGACCAAGACAATCATGTTTCCTGTTCCCTGTCTGAGCTCTCTCCTATTACTCAAGCCAGGCACAATGGCTACCTTATCATTTTCCCAAAATGCCAGGTACACTCCTGCCTCACACTGTGCAGTTGCTGTTTCCTCATCCTGTAACAGTCTTCCCACAGATACCCATGTGGCTTGCCTCATCACCTCCTCAGATCTTTGCTCAAATGTTAACTTTTCTGTGATGATGTCCCTAAGTACCCTACTTAGAACTACAACTTTTATCCACAGCTTGGCACTCCTTAGCAATCTTCCCTGCTTCATTTTTCTCCAAAGAATTTGTCAATATCAGACACACAAGTTTTAATTATTTGCTTTGTCTCTTTCACTAGAAATATACATTTCTGGAGAGGTAAATATTTGTTTGTTTATATCGCTATTGCCCCCTCAGGGACTATAGAACCTCGTAAGTACTCAATAAATATTTATTTAATTAATTAATGATTCAATGAAGATCTGAACAGTATTGCCCATATGGGCATATGGAGAGAAAAAGAAATGTAGGAGGTAAGTTCATTTTAAGATATGCTAAATTAGGGGCTGCCTCTGAGACGTTAAACTGGTGCTCAATAAAAACATTTCAGCTGGTTCCGTTAACCATGTCATATCCAGAGACAATGTATAAAGGATCAAGAGAATTTATAAAACCCATAGAAATTGGGAAATACCAAACTATTTAAGGAGTAGGCAAAGGAAGATGGGCAAAAACGTCTAAAAAGGAATAGCCAAAGGACTAGGGAGAATATTAATAAAGGAAAATAATTCTTAGGCCCTAACTCAGATTTATTGAATCAGAAACTCTGATGTAATAACACTGGCAAACATTGTTTAAATCACCTTTTTCAGAACTCTGGAAATTAAAAACTTAATCCAAAGAATATTTATTCAAGAAAAGTGGCTGAATTTCCACATGAAGAGTGAATCTTGTGGCATTTTAGTTTGCACGAATTCCATCCTCTCCTCCAGTTGTAGAGTAGGCTGAAAAGCCAAAAGCTTCACTACTATGATAGCTGTGTAAACTAGCAGCTTAGCAGTCACTAAGGGGTTAGAACAGTTTTTAAAATTCTACATTTTATAACAGTTTTAAGAGTTCCCAAATGTCCATTCTTACAGAATTTTCATCATTTGACCTCTCTGGCAGCTCACTAAGCTCCATTTTCAGGCTTGTGTTCATTTCAGCTGACTCAGAACTGTCTCTATGCTGCCAGTGCTACCTACAGAATATTTGTCAAAAATAATCAGTGGCAACTGTTTAACAATGCAGGAGATGACTTTAATAGTTGGAGCTAACAAGAAGCTTACCAAAAAAATTAAACAAAAAATCAGTGGCAACTGTTTAACAATGCAGGAGATGACTTTAATAGTTGGAGCTAACAAGAGGCGTACCAAAAAAATTAAACAAAAAAATTGGAGAGTAAATGTCCATAGGAGTTTACAAAAAGGTCTAACATATTTCTGGGAGTCTAGAGAGCTATGCAAGGTGTCTTGGGCATGATCACAAAAGACCTAAGAAAACTCTAAGCTCTCACATCTGGCTGACTTAGAGGCTCTGTGCAAGTAGAAAGTGAAGGCTAAGGCTAAGACAGAGTTGTAACTAGTCTGCTGGAACATTGAAGTCATGTCCCAATATACACACAGAGGCTCTTCACAAAGGCAGGAAAACTCACTGGCTAAATCTCCCATAAATCATTAGCTGACCATAAAGGTAACAGAGCAGAAATTTTAGTGGCCACACACAACAAAGAATACCAGTTTTAAGGAAAAATCACTCAAAAAACACATACACAGCAACAATAACAAATGGCAACTACAAACTGAGGGGACAGGGTAATTTTTAGAGTTGACAGTTACATTTATTTAAAATGTTCATTTTTGGGCAGGGCACTGTGGCTCACACCTGTAATACCAGCACTTTGGGAGGCTGAGGTGGGGATCATTTAAGTCAGGAGTTTGACACCAGCCTGGCCAACATGGTAAAACCCTGTCTCTACTGAAAATACAAAAATTAGCCAGGCGTGGTGGTGCATGCCTGTAGTCCCAGCTTCTCAGGAGGCTGAGGCAAGAGAATCGCTTGAATCTGGGAGTTGGAGGTTGCAATGAATTGAGATCACACCACTGCACTCCAGCCTGGGTGACAGTGCATACTTCATCTCAAAAACATAATAATAATAAAATAAAAATAAATAAATAAATAAAATGTTCAGTTTTGACAAGAAATTATGACATATACGAAAAGGAAATCATGGCTTATACACAGGGTGAATAGCAGCTGATTGAAATTGTCCCCATGGAAATCCAAATATTAGATTAGACAAAGATGTTAAATCACCTATAATACATATATTCAAAGAATTAAACTATGCCTATGAATTAAGTATACAAATAATGTCTTGCCAAATAGAAAGTAACAGTAAAGAGAAAGAAATTATCTTTAAAAAAGAAACATAGAAACACTGGAGTTTAAAAGGTAGTAACAGGCCAAGCGTGGTGGTTCACGCCTGTAATCCCAGCACTTTGGGAGGCAGAGGTGGGCAGATCACCAGATCAAGAGATCGAGACCATCCTGGCCAACATAGTGAAACCCCATCTCTACTAAAATACAAAAATTAGCTGGGCATGGTGGTGCATGCCTGTAGTTCCAGCTACTTGGGAGGCTGAGGCAGGAGAATTGTTTGAAGCCAGGAGGTGGAGGTTGCAGTAAGCCAAGATCACACCACTGCGCTCCAGCCTGGCACCTGGCAAAAGAGCGAGACTCTGTATCAGAAAAAAAAAAAAAGGTAGTAACAGAAATAAAAATATTTACTAGAAGGTTTGACCAGCAGCATATTTGAGTTCACAGAAGAAAGAATCAGTGAACTTGGTGACAATGAACTAACGAAAGGTTAATTGAGACTATCTTATGTGAGAAACAAAAAGCAAATACAATTAAAAAATTAAAAGAGCCTCTGATATCTGTGGGACACCATCCAGCATCCCGACAATGCATGAGGGAGTCCCAGAAGAAGAGATAGAATGGGACAGTAACAGTATGTTTTTTTAAATGGCTAAAATAATTCCCAAATACAATTGAAAAAATACCCTTAATATGAATACCCAAGAAGCTCAACAAACTCAACTAGTATAAACTGAAAGACATATGTACCCAAACATATCAAATTAAAATGTCAAAAGGCAAAGACAAGGCCAGTCGGGGTGGCTCATGTCTGTAATTCCAACACTTTGGGAGGCCAAGGCAGGTGAGTCACTTGAGACCAGGAGTTAGAGATCACATGGGACAACATAGGGAGATCTAATCTGTACAAAAATAAAAAATTAGCCAGGTGTGGTGGCGCACACCTATAAAGAGGATCGCTTGACGCAAGGAGGTTGGGGCTGCAGTGAGCCATAACATGACATGTACTTCAGCCTGGGCAACAGAGCAAGACCCTATCTCAAAAAAACAAAACAAATGGCAAAGACAAAGAGATAATCCTGTAAGTAGCAAGAAAAAACAAACTTATCATGTATAAGATATCTACAATAAGATTAAGAACTATAAACAACTGCAGGTCAATAAACTAGATAACAAAAATAAAATAGTCATTCATTAAAGTGTTCATTGTTGTTAAATGTTCTGCAAAGTGTCATATTAATATACAATTATTTTCACAAAAGGTGGGATACTGTATTTTTAGAATTGACTTTATTTCTATCAAGATAATACAATGCATACAGTGTATGAGGTAAAATAATAGGCTCATAGTAAAAACAGCATTCTTCTGCCACCTTTCCCTCTACTCTGTCTCCAGAGGCAAACATCCTCAACTCTTCTGTCTTTTTTCCTCTAGGATTAGCCTCTCTGTTTCTAAATGATTTTCTTATACAGTAAGTCTTCATTTAACATTGTCAATAGATGCTTGGAAAATGCAACTTTAAGCAAAACCAGGTATAATGAAACCAATTGAAAGGATGTTATTTGAGGACCTGCTGTAGGTTGTTTAAAGTTGCACTTTCCGAGAACTTATCAAGGATATTGAGGATTTATTGTACTTCCACTTCTTCCCTTAACAATTTTAAACACTATTGGTTGACTTCTCATTATGTATGAAGACTTAGCTCTTCTGCATCCCTATAATTGCCTTTCTACCCATCTCTAATGTCAAAGTAATGTTTTAATGGTTAAATGAGTGACCAATGTCTACATTATCATGACTTATAAATATTACAGGCCCTGAAGTGAACTAGGAACATGGCTATTATTTCTCCTGGATTTACTAATTGCATGATTTTTTAAGCACTTAGTTTTATATGCACTTAGTAAAATTTTTATATACTATTCCGACACCACTGCTACCTGGGTATCAATGTTCTTACACGTTCAAACATATCAATTTCCTTTGTTTCCTGGAGAGCTCCTTCCTGAAGGCTCTGTTTTGAGGGTACAATCTGGACTTGGTTTTGCTCTTAGTTTGCTGAATAACAGCCATGCTGGTACTTTTCTTTGTTGCTTTCCTGGATACGACTCTGTTTTCATTTGTCTATGTGTTTCTCTTTCTTGATTTACTTGTTCATCTAGATGAATCACATTCTGTAGTCATTTACCGAGAAACAGTCCATGGAAAGTATTTTTGGGTGTGAAGGTAATATTCTCTCTATTCTGTCATCACACTTGATTTGGCTGGATATAGAATTCTATGTAATAAAATTTGTTTCCCTTACAATTTTAAAGAAACTGTTCCATAATTTAAATTATTTGAGAAGTTCATTGCCAATTCTACTACTCTGAATGTGAACTATTCACATTTCTTGCCCTTAGAAAGTGCCTCACAATCTTCTCTTTATCTATATTATGCTGAAATTTTGTGACTATTTTCCTGAATATGGGTATTTTTAAATTTATAGTGCTGGATATTTCAGTGGTCTTTTTCAGTGTACAGACTCATATCCTTCAGTTCTGAGAAAGTTTAACATATTCTTTCTTTGATAATGTCTCATTCACTCTTTGGTTCTCCTTTTGTGAGACTCCTATCTGCAATATGATAGGCCTTCTAGGGCTTTAGTCTCATGGTTTTGTCTGCCTTTTTATCTCTTTGATTTTTTTTTTGTCCTATTTTTCTAGGAGTTCTCCATAGTTTTTCTTCCAGCCTATTTAAGTTTCAAAGTCATTTTATTTATTATTATTATTTTTGAGACAGGGCCTCAGTCTGTTGCCCAGGCTGGAGTACAGTGGCACAATAACAGGTCATGGCAGCCTTGAACTCCTAGGCTCAAGGGATCCTCCTGCCTCAGCCTCCCAAGGTGTTGGGATTAGAAGTGTGAGCCACTGTGCCCAGCCTCGAATTTTTATTTTTATTAAAAAAGAATTGTTTTGAGATGAGATCTTGCTGTGTCACCTAGGCTGAACTTCAGTGGCACGTTTACAGCTGACTGCAGCCTCAAACTCCTGAGCTCAAATGATCCTCCTGCCATAGCCTCTTGGGTAGCTAGGACTACAGGCATTAACTACCATGCCTGGCTTTTGGTTTTTATTTATGTTACCATATTTTTAATTTCAAAGCTCTGCCTGTGGATATAATTTTAAAAATCTAAATAGTGCCTTATTACATTTTAATTTTCTGACAACTTTCATTTTCAGTTTCCTCCAAATTCCATTATACTATTTATTTTGTTTTGTTTCATGTTACAGGCTTTCCTTCAATTATTAGACAACTGCTGGAATGAATTGTTGGAAACTTATTCATGCTGAGAATGAAACACCAAAAGGAAGTGAGTGGGTAGAACCTGTCAACTAGTGGAGTTTATCGGGAGTTAATCAGGTTAATCAGATAAGATGGCCTACTTGTAGGAGTATCTTCAACTGTAAGAACCTGAAGATCTTGCTTGAATTTTCAAGGGGTCTCAATGGTAAAGTGATATTTCCTTGCTATGTTTTACTATACAGGCTGAAACTGTACTTCAAGTAGGTTTTCCAAAACCCACAACAATATAAAGGATATTTCATAAATACATTCACCTAGTCTGACATTGTGAACATTATTTTATAGTTAATTCTGATTATACTTTTAAATTTGTGAATTTAAAATGCATTACCAGCCGCTGGCTGGTCATGTCAGCGGTGGCTGACACCTGTAATCCCAGCAGTTTGGTTGGCTGAGGCAGGTGGACTGCTTGAGCCCAGGAGTTCCAGAACAGCCTGGGCAACAGGATGATGATGAAACCCCGTCTCTGCAAAAAATAAAAAAATTAGCTGGGCAAGGTGGAATACACCTATAGTCCCAGTTACTCAGGAGGCTGAGGTGAGAGGATTGCTTGAGCCTAGGAGGCAAAGGTTGCAGTGAGCCAAGATCATGCCACTGCCTGCACTCCAGCCTGGGCAATAGAATGAGACCCTACCTCCAAAAAAAAAAAACCCAAAAGCCAAAAAACAGCACTACCAGCAATAAAGTTCCTATTACTTAAGACATTTCTAGAGATGTTCACAATATATTAGCCATGTTTTATACATCCAATTTATCTCAAAATGTATTAGGAAAAAAGTACTTTGTATAACAATATTTTAACATTCAGGTTTTAGATAGCTCTGATTCAGATAAACATAGCTCTAGAAAGAATTTTAAGCTATCATTCCAGATCAACTATCTTATTTTATAGAATAAGAAACATTTTAAGTAATTTCCTCAAGAGATTAACTAAATGAGAGAATTGTGCCTAGGTAACTCCCTTTACATTGGATGGCAAAATGCAAATAAACTTACCAAAAAAAGTGGTAAAATATTTAAAGTTAATGTATAACATAACATACTTTTATCTGCTTTTGTCTAAAACAACCTACAAACTTTGAATACTTAAACAATACTAAAATTATTAGTAGTGTTTGGTGCTTTCGATTACGTTATGCTAAAAATGCATTATTTTTCTAAAATTCAAAGCAAAAATCCATTGTCAATATACATGAAAAAACAAGATGCCTTTAGATATATATACTTAAACAATAGTTCCAATATGATGTGGTAAAAAGAGCAGTGAAATAGGAATAAAAGAATCTGTGCTCTAGGACATTACTAATGTTTCAAATCTAGACAAATCCTGTAATTTCTCAGGGCCTCAAGTTTCTCCACTATTCAATAAAAGCATTAGATTAGATAATCTTTAAGGGCCACTCTAGCACTGAAAGTTTAATTACCCCAATGTAATTATTTTCAAAGCAACAATAATATTTGCTAATTGATAATTTGCGTGATACATTTAGTTTTACAATTTGGATGCTTAGGTTTTGTCACAATCATTCATTCTGCCATTACTATTGAGCAGCAGCTCGACCTTAAAGGCTGGGAGGTGAATAGGATATGTTGGGGCCCATCAGGCTAACAAAAGCAAAGCTCAGAGATGCACATCTGGTACATGTACACTAGTACATGTACATCTGGTGCACATATTGTGAGATAATGGGTGCAGAGGAGTAGCTATTGTTTAAAACTGGAGAAGCCATCCTGGGAAGAAAGGTACAAGAGTGATGGGTGAAATTCACCATTTCCTCTGGACCAACACATCTTCTGAGCCCAGTCTCTAACTGTATAAATTCTAGATAATCATTAGGGCATAAAAATAGTTTCAAAATTTGCTAAACTCAAAACGTAAACACGTCTCTAAAACAATAAATAAAAATAATTTTCACATAACATTAATAATGTCACAAAGAATGAATTTAATTTTCAAAAAGAAACAAAACATAACACTGCATTCTCTGAGACTTGCATCTCCTGAGAAGAAATGTATTTGAAAGTTGCCTTGATCTGAAACTCAAATCAATTGTTTAATCATTCTTCCAAGGTAAACACTTTTTAAAGTTAAAACCCCAGTGTTTTAGTGGTTCTTTCTAAAAGAATTTATCTTGTGGAGTTCAGCAGACAGAAAATTTGGGGATTTGAGTTACCTAAGTATTCTGTTTCCCTATCAATATCCATTCAAATGTCAGGTCAAATATGTTCAATTTCTTTATCTCAAGCATTCAAATTTTTCTTTGCATTCTCACTGCCTCAACTAGCTTAAAATCACACTATCTCTTGATTGGGTTAGTATAATACCTCCTCAATCTCCCCACTTCATTTTGTGTTTCATAATGATTCCTATAAACAAAACTTTCCCCATTATCTTTCCTGAGGTGACATTCTTCTATACAAGCATAAGTCACATCATGTTACCTGCTACATTCTAAAAAGTTGGAGGAGAGATCCAAGATGGCCGGTTAGCAGCAGCTCAGGATTGTAGCTCCCAGTGAAAGCGCAGAGAGCGAGTGGATGCCGCGCTTTTAGATGAATTTTTGTAGCTCACAGACCAGGAGATTCCCGGCAGAGGAGCCACACGGGTCACCAGCGCGACTCTTTTGACCGGCGCAGCTGTTTTGCTGAAGCCCCGGTGCGGCGCTTCTCGGTGCGGAGTATATGGGATGGGGTGCCCTCAGAATTGGGCTCCGCTGGTCCCATTCCCACAAGGAGAACAGCAATTGGAAGCGCTGAGGACTGAGAGTTTCACAGCAAGCACAGCCAAACCCGGGAAGGTCCAGCTCTGTGGGGAAGGGACATCCGCCAAAGGAAAACTAAGAAACAGAAAAAACTTCATCACCTGGCGGAGAGATCCAAAATGGCCGTTTAGCAGCAGCTCAGGATTGTAGCTCCCAGTGAAAGCACAGTGAGCGAGTGGACGCCGCAGTTTCAGATGAATTTCTGTTGCCCACAAACTGGGAGATACCGAGCGGAGGAGCCACACGAGTCGCCAGCGCGACTCTTTTGGCCGGCGCCCCAGCGCGCCGCTTCTCAGTGTGGAGTATACGGACTGGGTGCCCTTAGAGTCTGGCTCCGCTGGTCCCATCCCCGCAAGGAGAACAGCAATTGGAAGCGCTGAGGACTGAGTGTTTCACAGTAAGCACAGCTGAACCCGGGAAGGCCTAGCTCTGTGGGAAATGGGCGTCCGCCAAAGGAAAACTAAGAAACAGAAAAAACTTCATCACCAACAAGCCGGACGTCCACTCAGACCTAATCTGAAAGTTGGCAATTACAAAGACGACAGGTGGATAAATCCACAAAAATGGGAAGAAACCAGTGCAAAAAGGCTGAGAACACCTGAAATCAGAATGCCTCTCCTCCTACAGAGGATCGCAGCTCCTCATCAGCAAGGGAACAAGGCCTGACAGAGAATGAGTGTGATGAATTGACAGAATCAGGCTTCAGAAGGTGGATAATAAGAAACTTCTGTGAGCTAAAAGAACATGTACTAACCCAATGCAAAGAAACTAAGAACCTTGAAAGAAAATTTAACAAAATGCTAACAAGAATGGACACCTTAGAGAGGAATATAAATGAATTGATGGAGCTGAAAAACACAACATGAGAACTTTGCAAAGCATGCACAAGTTTCAACAGCCGAATTGACCAAGCAGAAGAAAGGATATCAGAGGTCGAAGATCAACTCAATGAAATAAAACAAGAAGGCAAGATTAGAGGAAAAAGGGTAAAAAGGAATGAACAAAGTCTCCAAGAAA
>CAUYLG010063367.1:0-77214 GCA_963573385.1 Cacajao melanocephalus
ACACATCTACAACCATCTGATCTTTGACAAACCTCACAAAAACAAGCAATGGGGAAAGGATTCCCTGTTTAATAAATTGTGTTGGGAAAACTGGCTAGCCATGTGCAGAAAGCAGAAACTGGACCCCTTCCTGACACCTTACAATAAAATTAACTCCAAATGGATTAAAGGTTTAAATGTAAGACCTAACACCATAAAAACCCTAGAAGAAAACCTAGGCAAAACCATTCAGGACATAGGCATAGCCAAGGACTTCATGACTAAAACACCAAAAGCATTGGCAACAGAAGCTGAAATAGACAAATGAGACCTAATTAAACTCCAGAGATTCTGTACACAAAAGAAACAATCATTAGAGTGAACTGGCAACCAACAGAATGGGGAAAAAACTTTTGCAATCTAGCCATCTGACAAAGGGCTAATATCCACAATCTACAAAGAACTAAAACCGATTTACAGGAAACAAGCAACCCATTCAAAAGTAGGCATAGGATATGAACTGACACTTTTCAAAAGAAGACATATATGAGGCCAACAAACATATGAAAAAATGCTTGTCATCATTGGTCATTAGAGAAATGCAAATCAAAACCACATTGAGATACCATCTCATGCCAGTTACAATTTCAATCATTAAAAAATCTGGAGACAGCAGATGCTGGAGAGGATGTGGAGAAATAGGAACACTTTTACACTGTTGGTGGGAGTGTAAATTAGTTCTGCCATTGTGGAAGACAGTGTGGCGATTCCTCAAGGATCTAGAAATAGAAATTCCATTTGACCCAGCAATCTCATTACTGGGTATATACCCAAAGGATTATAAATTGTTCTATTATAAAGAAACATGCACACCACACATATGTTCATTGCTGCACTGTTTAAAATAGCAAAGATCTGGAACCAACCCAAATGCCCATCAATGATAGACTGGGCAAGGAAAATGTGACACATATACAACATGGAATACTATGCAGCCATAAAAAGTGATGAGCTCGTGTCCTTTGTAGGGACATGGATGAATCTGGAAACCATCATTCTCAGCAAACTGACAGAAGAATAGAAAATCAAACACTGCATGTTCTCACTCACAGGTGGGTGTTGAACAATAAGATCACATGGACACAGGGATGGGAGCATTGCACACTGGGGTGTGTTGGGGGGAATAGGGGAGGGACAATGAGGGGTGGGGAGGTTGGGGAGAGATAACATGGGGAGAAATGCCAGATATGGGTGACAGGGGGGATGGAGACAGTAAACCACCTTGCCATGTATGTACCTATGCAACAATCCCTCATGATCTGCACATGTACCCCAGAACCTAAAGTACAATAATAAAAAAAAAAGAATATTGGGCTGAAGGACATGCAAAATTCATGTATTTTCAAGTTTGTCCAGTGTGTTTGGAGAAAAATACTTAATTCTCGGCTGGGTGTGGTGACTCACGCCTGTAATCCCAGCACTTTGGGAGGCCAAGGTGGGTGGATCATGCAGTCAGGAGTTCAAGACCAGCCTGGTCAAGATGGTGAAAACCATCTCTACTAAAAATAATAAATTAGAAAACAAATTTTTCAAAACCTCTCAACAACTTCTTGATCTCACCAATCACTTCTTCCTGAACTGGTAGATCCTAACTAAAGGAAAAAAATGAGCTAAATACCAAGTTCATGTTTCTCTAGGATTTCTTTTCTTTTGGAATTTGGTCCTATAATTGTCTTCCTAGCATTCCAAACTCACATGTGTGCACACACACAGACACATACACAAATACACATTTTCTTAATCTGTCTTATTGGGAGGATTGAACCAAATTACAATTGCCACTACCAGAAGCAGAACTCCTTAGCCATTGTGTATTTTTTTACATGTAAATACATATTTTATACCTAGTTTTAAGAAAGTTGAAAGGTAAAAGTTTAAGAAATGAATTAACAAAGCTGCTTTTATGTTCAAAAACACTGTTTTCAATTCTACTCTAGGTCATGGATATAGCAAGAAACATATAGGTTGCCAAGACACCTGTTATTCTGGAACTGTCATTCTACTGGGGGAAGACAGAAAAGAACCAAAAAAAGCAAAAACAAAAATCAGATATCAAAAATTCTAGCATGGATTTTAAGAAGGTTCCTGTAACATAGAGCAGGCAGCAGCTACTTTATATTGAATGGTCTGAAAAGGACAGTCTAGGGACAGTATACTGAAGCCAAGAAATGAAAGACAAGAAAAAGCAAGCCACATGACAGTCTGGCAAAGATGGATATGTCTGAGGAATAAGAAGGGACAATGAACCTGTACTGTATTGATCACAGAGAGTATTATAGAAGAGTTTGTGAGATCAAGTGAGGGTAAAGTGATATGGAGCCCTGGAGACCAAGAAAAGAAACGTGTTAAATAAAAAAAATATATATGGCTAGGTTTATCTAATACACCCAACCTCCAATCACATAATGAAGAGAACAAGTAAGTTTAACTCTTGTCTATTGGAAAATCATCAAATATATATTAGGAAAGGCCTTTTTTTACATCTTTCTTCGAATATATCTCTTACCATATCTTCTTTTAATGACTTTTGAGTTTTTTTGTTTGTTTTGTTTTTCTTTGAGATGGAGTCTCGCTTTGTCACCCAGGCTGGAGTTCAGTGGTGAGATCTCGACTCACTGCAACCTCCACCTCCTAGGTTCAAGTGATTCTTCCACCTCAGCCTCCTGAGTAGCTAGGATGACAGGCACCTGCTATCACACCCAGCTAATGTTTTGTATTTATAATAGAGATGGGGTTATACCTTGTTGGCCAGGCTGGTCTCGAACTCCTGACCTCAAGTGAACCGCTCACCTTAGCCTACCTCCCAAAGTGTTGAGATTAAGGGCGTGAGCCACTGAGCCCAGACCCTTTTAATGACTCTTAAACTGATATGTTATCAGGCTAATCCAGTGGGTTGATGATGCACATTTATATTTTTTTCTTTCTTGGAATCAAAATTAAATGAGATAAAATAAAACAGCATAAACCTAGAAGTAATAAATCACCATTTTACAATCTCCAAAGTAATAATTGATTTAGGCAAGATTATCAATGCATTAAAATATAAAAAGTAAATACAAATTTAAAAACGCCGTTCTACATTAGAGAGTTAATAGCTATCCTCACTTGATGTCCACGATATAGCAGGAATTCAATTTTCCAGATCCTGCAAAGATCCATGTCCCATGAGGATTCTTGAGGATCATGAGAAACTACACTAAAACATGACACTTGATCTCCTTTCCTATGTAGCCACTGTATTTGCCATATATAAATATATGTGTATATATATATATGCATGTACATATATATTTGACAATTAAACTAGAACATTAATTTAATCTTAGAGTTCTCCCTTTCTCTTTCTCTCTCTCTGTGTTTGAAGTTTCGAGAAATTCTAAATTCTCATGATTTCCCACATTTAATTTTCAAATTCATTAAAATTGTAGATGTTTTCCTCTAAGCATGTTTATGTCAGCTGCTTCTTCTTCTCACACTCTGCTAAAGGAAAAATAGTTTGCATGTCCACCATCTTTTAGGAGGGGATTGTCACCTTTTCAGAATTCAGTTCACCTAGTTGTCTTTCATCCTTGGTTCTCTGATGAGCTCAGAAAAGTTATAATTTTTTAGATTATACTTTCTATTTTTCCTTTCTTCTATTTCATTTTTTTAATATATTAGAGTAGTAGTGACATTGTCTTGAGTCTTGAGATTTTCTACATCCTAAGTGGAAGTAGAGCTCACACTAATCAGATTAAACTATAATTATATAAATGTCAGTTTCACTTCCATAAATCTCTGGTAGACAAGGCATTTTTATATTCTCAATGCCTATTATTATATTGTTGTAATGGCTTGTTCACATACCTGTCTCTCTAATTAGATTATGAACACGTCTGAAGCAGTGACTGAGTCTTACACATTATTGTAATAACACTAGAGCTCATGTTTCCTGAATGCTTGCTATGAATACGGTCTACTCTTAAACCCTTTTTGGAAATAAACCCTTTTTATTTCCAATCTCATTTAGTGTCATCACCAACTTTATAAAGTAGATATTATCATTGTAACCTTAAGTTCAGTAAGCAAACACAGACAGGGCAGAGCAAGATATATAGGCATGTGATCTCTATAGTAAAAAGTATAGGACATTACTCTGAGAAGGGCCCTACGTTTAGTTTTAAACTCCCACAACACAAATTTACATATTTAGCAAAGCAGCACTTGTACCCCTGGACTTCAAGTATAGGTTTTAAAAGAGGAAATATCAATAATACATTTTTTAAAAAAGGTTCTGCTATTGCCACCTTGAAATGCCTAATACTTTTATTTTTGAATTACAAGTAAAGCCTATGAGATCATGGAGCATGCCAGTGAGCAGTGGAGATTGGCCTCAGGGTGTCTGTGCAAGTGCAGGCTCAGGATTTTGAGCTTTAGGATTTGAGCAATTGGCCTCATGGCCCAGAACACAGATAAAGGCCTCAGGGCAGTTTAGAGAACATTCTGGGGTCCCAAGATAACCAGGTGGCACCTGACTCCAGATTAGGAGCTATGGTGAGATGCAGCAGAAGTGGCAGTAGTGGTCCTACAAGAGAGAAGCGAGGCTCCATATATGAGCAGCACTAGGCCTCATGGAGAGAGTATAGATGGACCTACCATCCCCAGAGCCCATCCTTGTGGCTTGTGCACAAATAGTAACTCTCCAAACTGATGGCTGGACAAGAACTGTTAGTGCGCAGGCAGTATACTGTGTCAGCAAATAATTGAAAAATAAAAGCTACACATAAATGTTGCAATAAAACATACCAGGAAGTGGCTAGAATCAAGCAAACATCAACAGTCTGGCCACGATGGTGAAACCTCGTCTCTAACAAAAATACAAAAAAATTAGCCGGGCATGGTGGCGGGTGCCTGTAGTCCCAGCTATTTCAGAGGCTGAGGGAGAGAATTGCTTGAACCCAGGAGGCAGAGGTTGTAGTGAGCTGAGATCACACCACTGCACTCCAGCCTGGGTGACAGAGCAAATTTCCATCTCAAAATAAAATAAAATAAAAATAAATAATTAAAATTAAATTTAAAGATTATCATATTGAACAGAGAATATAATTTTCATATGAAGCTTCAGATAAACTAAATTCTCAGGATAACCTATGTTTAGTCTTTAAAAATTCATTAAAATTTCAGATGTTTTCTTCTTAGTGTGTTTGTCAGTTGCTTCTTCCTCTTATACTCTGCTAAAGGAAAAATAGTTTGCATGTCCGTTGTCTTTTTGGAATAAAGATAACTTTAAAATTAGTAAGGAAAGCAACTTTAAAATTAAATTTTCTCTCCTAATTGAAGATACAAGATAAAATGCATTACCAGCCATTTTGAATTATATATAAAATGAATCAATTTTTAGTTTCTTAAATTGATTTTACAAGTTACAGGGAATGTCTGAAGAAGTGTTAAAATAACATTGTGAAAGCCTAAATTTAAAATTAAACTCAAAATACATAAAACTGATTTGTACTGAGTCATAAATACTTTACACAGTTTTAGTAGTTTACCAAAGATTCTTCTCAAAATAGAAAATTATTTGTGGCTTTGTATTTCTCAAGAGCAATGGATGTCACTTTTGCATATATTTTTAGAAAGTTTGAGTATAAGTTTTGATAACTTAGTAAACAAAATTGCTGAAGTGATCCAGAAAAACCTTATGATTAATCAAGATACCCCATTGTATTAAAAGATATTGATATTTTCAATGATGTAGAATCCTGGAGAGTGAATATGTTCCTTGACGTCCCTAGATACTAAGACAATCTCAATCTTTAAAACTTTGATTCTATTCAACTTAAATCTGTTTTTCAATATTTTGTTTATCTTTCACTATTTGTTATATTACATAAATTTATGACACCAAAATTCTTTTGTTTGTAAATTTATGTTGTTATTCATGTATCAAAATTATCTATTATAGTTTGTAAGTAATAAATTTGTTTAAACTATGTTTAATTTTTAATTACATTTAATATCACTTTTTTTCTGCCTTTCTTATGAGGAACCCACATTAGCCTTTGCAGTAGGCCTAACAAATTTTGTAGCCAGTCATGCATATAGACAAAGTAAATTGCATAAAAATGCACAGCTAGCAAATAAAGCAGTCAGTATTTCAACCCAGAAAGTCTGGCCCCAAATCTCTTAATCGCTAGGCTATGTATACAACTTCTACATTATGAAATCAAAACTTATGAGGACAAATGGAGTGTAGGACATGATCAATAAGTAATAATCCAGGTAAAAGGGAGGACTGTGTCTCATTGGACAATGCAGGTATGGTCTCCTGGAGCTGTTGATTTCAAAAGTTACTGTTACTATGAATAAACAGATGATATTAATAAGCACAACATAATTCAATTTTAAAGAACTTGCATTAGTTTGTTAGAGATGCTATAACAAAGTTCCACAACGTGAGTGACTTAACCAAGAGAAATGTACTTCATAGTTCTGAACATTAGGAGCCAGAGATAAATTAAAGGCAGGATCAATTTCTTCTGAGGCTGTGAGGGAGGGATCTGTTAAAGGGCTCTTTTCTTGGCTTGTACATGGATGTCTTCTCTCAGTGTCTTCATATTTTTTTTTCTGTATACATTTCGGTGTCCAAATTTTCCCTTTTTAAATAGATATGAATCACATTGGATTAGAGACCACCTTAATTTAATAACTTCTATAAAGACTCAGAATTTCTAAGTACCATTGTGAGGTACTATGGAGTCAGGACTTCAATATATGAATATGGGGGAACATAGTTCAACCCATAACAATGCTGTGTGTTTTAAAGTGTTTTCACAGTGTGCTTTTATTTTTGTCTAGAGTAGGACTAAATGGAGTGAAGAAATACAAAGGAAAATATAATAATTTCTACATTGAATAAAAAGACACCGATGTCTTCAATTATATGGAATGCTGGTGAATATGTTTCTTAATGTCCCTAGATACTAAGATAAATTCCAATCTTTAGGGCATTGATTCTGCTGAATTTAAATCTATTTTTCAGTATACCACTAAAATTAACAAAATTTAGTATTTTGTAACAATAGCATGTCCTCTACTAGAAAAATAATTTAAAAATCAAATTCTATTGCAAAAGGCTGCCTTAGGTGAAAAAAAGTAACACTGAAAATTAGGGGAAAATATACGTATTTTTCTGAATATGTGTATTTTGTATGTACATATTTATGTCTCTCTCTCTCTCTCTCTTTGGAAAATTATGGAATACTAAGATAAATGGTGTCACTGAAAACAAATTGGCAGCAACTAAGATAGATTGAGGAACAATAAACACTCAAGAACAGCCGTTTTTTTAAAGTAGGAAAAAACAGCATTTTTTTTTTTTCAGAATATCTTAAGAAAGCAGCCCCTTTCTCGAGCTATAAATGAACCATGGAGATAGGTCATACTGTTTAGCTGTATAAAGTAAGGCAAAAACAAGAGGTTGTACAAGTAATGATATTCACGACTTACTGTCTTTTATATTTTATATCATACTTGCACTGTTATATAATTTCTAGGGACTTTCAAAGGAATTGTAATAGCTACAAAGAGTTATTTATCGGCACACACACACACACACACACATACACACACAAATGCATTTAGTCCCTGTTCTCAAACTATGCACTTGAGGGTGAAGTGTTGTAAATCTATAGGAGAAAATCTCCTAAAGCCAAGGATTTATGTTGAAGTAGGAAATGTTCCGAATGCTTCAAAGGACAGTTATTTCGGTGCAGTTTTTGTTTCTGCTCTGTAAATTTGAAATCAAAGGTTTAGATGCTATGCTTTTAAGGAGAGTGACGTTCACAGTATCCTTATACTCTTAAGTTTAAAAGTTTATTTTGTTTTTCAATGCCATATCTAACTAATTAGAACCAACATTGACGTTAAGAAATGTAGGTTAATGTTTACTAATCTAAATATTAGTAAAAATTCAGACTTTCAAATGAGGCATTTTTCCTGTTGTATTTCTCAGTTTATTGTATGAAGAAAATGGCAAGTAACATTTAGATTATGAAAAGGGAACCTGGAGCATTTATTCAATTTTCAGTATAGAGTAGTACAACTACAACTACAAACCAATAAATTATGCTATTTAATTCAATCAGTGTTTTCCTAAGCTACAATTAATCCTATAATAGGAATAGAAAATTTAAACTAGGAAAACATATTGTAAATTTACAGATTTTATTTTATTTTAGGAGAAATTAGTGTTCAGTTATTTTTTCTACCCTACCATACACAGTAGACCAGCAGGGTGAGCATACTGGTTTTGCATGACAGTTGTGTTACGCAAAATTCTAAGATGGTCTTCATGATTCCCACACTTAGTGTTGACATCTTTACATAATCTTCTCGCTTTGGAGACAGAAACATTTACCAGATTGTGGCAAAGAAAAGGAGTTTTTCAGACATAAGATTTCTAATCAAAAGGAAAATCATCCTGGGAGGACATGACATAACTAAGTAAGCCTCTTAAAAGAACCCATTATTCCCTGATAGAAGAGACTTGAAGCAGTACGGATTCTTGCCCATTGGTCTTGAAGAAGAAACAGCCACTTTCTGAACTTCCTATGCAGAAGGCTACCTCTAGGAACCATGAACATCAGTCTCACAAACACAAGGAATTGAATTCTACAAACAACTCGAATGATTTTGGAAGAGGACCTCAAGCCCCAGATGAGAATGCAACCCTAGCCACCTTTATTGCAACCTTTTGAGATCAAGATGATAACCCACTTAAACTATGCCCAGACTTCTGACCCATGCAAACTGTAAAGTAATAAATATATATTGTTTTAAGCCACTATTTGAAGTAATTTTTATACAGCAAAAGAGAAAGAATATAACACTTATGAAATATACTAAAATGTAATTGCAGAGAGGTCATTAGAAAAAATGTTATTGGTCATAGCCTTTACATAGATCTTACAGTCTAAATGTTTAAATATTTATTTTCAGTTGCTTACACAAATATAATTACACACACACACACACACACATACAGATACACATACATATGTATGTCTGAGAAACCTTAAAGTGAAAAATTCATCGCATTTAAGTAATAGTTGTTAAATTACTAAATCCAGTATAGCTTGTCTTCAGGTAAGGTTTATCCCAGCATTTGCAAGTATCACAACTTGTAGGCACTTGCCCATTTTAAAAACATGACTATCAGCATGCTCCCTGTTCTACCTTAGGTCACATGGCATGACTTCAAAATAAAATATAACTCTGTGATTCTATGTAAATAGCAGGTTAACTTTGATAGAAGATTTTTGAAGTCTAAATTGTTTAAAACGATAAAAACAAGAAAAATTTCATGTGATTTGTATTAATAGAGAATAATTTGTCAGAGTAGAAAGACCATCATTATTTACAGAAATACAAAATTCACCATACAAACTAAGTTTAGTAGTATGTTTTAAATAGAAAGATAAAATATGACATGAAGCATTAGGTATGTATTTATATTACTTTTACAATCAAAGTTGAAGAAATATTTCCATGGGTATTTGATTTTTCTTTTCTTTCTTTTTTTCTTTCTTCCTTTCTTTTTTTTTTTTTTTTTTTTTTTGCACTAATAGCACATTCACATTAGGACTTCAGACCACTGGTCAGCAGCCAGAGCTGGCCAGGCCCTGTTTTCAGAGATGGTGGAGGGGCATTCTTGACGCGTGTTGTATGCTCAGAGGCACACCCACTCACTCATCCCTGGTGCAGGACTCTGCAACGCCCTCCTGACGAAAAAGCAGCCACAGTAGGTTGATAAGCTGCATCTACTCTTTGAAGCAAGCAGGAAAAAAGGGGCAAAAATGGAGGCAATGGGAAGAATTGTGTATGTTTACTCATGGAAGGAACCACAAAGCACCACGATTCTGTCCTTTACTCAGAAACCATCTGAGAGCCTCCTGCTTTATTCCAATTCTGTTACACTTGACTGAAATTGTCTCTCCCTCTTCTAAAAGGAATACTGGAACAAAGCTTCCATTGCCCCTCTCCCTTCCTCCCTGCTCAGGGCCCATGCAAACAGCAGGTCATTGTTGAGAACTGCCTGTTGCATTCTCTCTCGTACCCTACAGCCACTGCCACACACACCCACTAGTGACTGCCAGGGCCTGTCAATAGATTTTATGTCCACTGAGCCCTGGTGGTGAGGTCCAGCAGCCACAGACAGGTTGAGTGTTTCCTCCTGCTGTCACAGAGCACCCAAGTACTACAGACAAAGAGGCTTTGTACAGGAGCCATGGCCAGACTCCATATGCCTTACCCCTTACAGAGCCTCCTTACAGGTGTCAAGGTTGGAAGGTCTTGGGTCCTCTATGCCCCCAGGGAGAGATGCTGGTCACTAGTCCCCCATCTTTATTCTTGTGTCTCATCCTTTCAAGAACTAGAGAGTGTTAAGTTCATCATGGTTAAAGGGGTTCAAGTTAAAACTCTTCGGCTCTGGTTGCCTTGGGCCTCATTGTTTTTAGATAATTTCTATTTTTTTTATCCAGATGATCCTGATTTTTCTCAATCTTTTCCTTCATCCGAGGGTGAGGCATCTTGATAAACATGTTTCCAAAGCAAACCACTTTTTCAGAAAGGCTGAGACCATTCTGCAGGGCTCTAAGGCCCTCTGGGTTTTGATTCCTTTTGATGTCCACGTCCACAATCTGCTGCTTGTCCACCAGCACTTCCTCAACAAGCTCCTCCACCTTGACCAGGTACCACAGAACTCACTCTGCATCAGGTGACATCATGGCACCCACCAACTTGGGTGCACAACCCCTCGTTTGATCTTTCAATTCTGGAAGATGCTGCTCCATTATTTAATTAAAATACTGTACAGTGTTTTGAAATTAACATTTTAACTCCAGCAATCTTATGTATATATATTTAACTTTAGGTTAAGGTCAGATAAGGCCAAAATGTGATTTATTTAACCCTTAATAATAATTTCAATATTCCAAAGGTGATCTAGTCATCTTGGAGCTTAATAAATGTTGCCTCCACATTGCCAGGTAGGGTTAAGATGCCACTTCTACTTCAAAACTCTTCTTGGAGTTTGATAATCTTGCATTTTACATTTAGGTCTAAGATCTATTTTGAGTTAATTTTGTAAAGGTGTAAGGTCTGTGTCTAGATTATTTTTCTTTATCTTTTTTTTTTTTTGCATGTGGAAGTTCAGTTGTTCCATAACCGTTTGTTAAAAAGATGTTCTTTCTTTGCTGTATTGTCTTTGTTCCTTTGTCAGTGATCAGTTAACTATATTTATATGGATCTATTTCTGGGCTCTATTTAAGGGAGCATTTATAAATATCATTTGGGACCCTTCTGTGAGGAGGACTCAACCTTATCCTTCGTTTATTCATTAAAAAAATTTTTGTAGTATAAATATGTATTCCTGTACATTTATTTTATATTTTGAGTTATAATACTACCTTGCTTATTTTATTGCTAAAATTATTCTAGTTTTGTCCATTGAGAGCTCTTTTAAATTGGTTCCTGTGCCACTCTGACATAACCCCATTCTTTGTTTTATTTGTTTGCTTTGAGCTTTTTCTTACTTTCTGGCACTATATGTATGATGCTTTTATTTTACTTTATTTCATTTTATTGCTTTAGTCCTAGAATCTGCTATTTCTCCAAGGAGCCTGGTTCATTTCACAGCAAAATGGTAGCTATTACCTTTTGAACTTTGCTAATTTGTTTTCTTAGAGATATTTTATACCAAAGAAACTCCAAAACCAGCTCTTTGTCCCTGAAACATGGTTAATAGAAGATTTTTTCCTCTTTATTCTATCATAATAAATGCCATGGCTGTCTACATTACTACTCCCCCAAAACAAAACAAAATAAAACAAAACTAAACCTGGGCTACATCACTGATTCTTCATGCTCCCTTAGACCACACATAAAACAAACAAACAATGAAAAAAACAATACGTTTTATTATATTTTGCTGCCGTCGGTGTTAATCTTGTCATTCTCCCTCAAATGTTGCCTTATTCCAATGTATTTTCCTTAATGTGGCAAAATTATGATAAACTCTGGTATGAAGTTACTGAAGAAATCAATAATAACTGTTTCTACCCATCTCACCATTGCCACCTGGCATCACTTCCTGCTTCCCCTCCAACCATCCAGCAGCACTGAATTTCTTGAAGTCTCCCAGGAGCCGCATGCTGTCTCACCTCCTGTCTCCACCCATGTTGTTCCCTCTGTTTGCAACATTTTTCTATGACCCTGACTCCACTAAATAGCATTCACTCTTCATATTCAAATGTAAGTTTCACTTTTACACCCCACCTTGAACCTACATTACAGAGCAATCCAAACGGAGTAATAATTTACACAAACTTTGAAATGCATATTTTCCATTAATAGAACAAACTATGTTTAATAAAAATATATTTGTTAGAAATCAAGAGAAAATGGAATTTTTTTAAAAAATGAATCCTTTATGTATTGATAATCATGTAAATATTTTGTGCATATTATTCTATTATGAAAGCTATTTGTAATATGAAGTAGAACTAAGTTTGCTTTTCATTTGTTTATTCTTATAAATTGTATTATATTCTGTGAGATAACTCAATAAATAAGAATATATAATTTATTAGTGATGATAAAGATAATCATTTCTGAAAAATGACAGGCAATCATCTGAATAAAACCCCAAACCTCATATAATATATCATCATCTAGCTAGTTAGAAATGAACTTGGGCCTATAATCTTGTGTTTCAAAAGTTGAAAAATTAATTGCATACCTTTTTCAAAAACAAGTAGATTGATAGAGCGGGCACATGATTATTATTGTGCCAGACTTTCATTTTAGTTTGACTTTAAACATATATATGTATGTAAATATATATATGTTTAAAATATATACATTCTAGTTTTCTGGTTTAACCTACAAGGCTTTTTCTAAGCATAAAATTAAAACAGCAATGTAGTATAACTTAGTGATAAGAAAAGAACTTGCCTGACAAAAAATAATTTCTGCTCCTGCCTTCTCTAACGTTCAAGATTGTTTCCATTATCATAACCTTTAAATCTTCATAAGAAGACACATTGCTTATGAATATGCTCAAGGCATAATATTTCTGTTGAAAAGCAACCTATTAATTAAGAGTAAGGCATGGCAGCCAACCAGCAGAAAACAAATTACTGAGAACATAGGCTTGGGGCATGATACTTCTATATATGTGTGAGTGAATATATGAATATATGTGTGAGTGCATATGCCTCTGTGTGTATATCCCTACAAAAGCTGCCAACAAAATGAGAGGTTAATAGGAGTTGACTAAAGGGTTGGCAAATCCAACAGGTTTAAGATCATTTATATCAATAAATTTACGGTGAAAAACGTATTTTATAATAAAATATCAGTAAGGGAAAACTTAAGACTAGTATAATATTAATAATTTAAAAATATATATGTTATCATCGACTTGCTTTTTGGAAAATAGAACTATGAACATATTCTTTTCTCAAACAGATTACAATGCAGTTCAAGAGGTGAGGATAACACACTTAAAGTGACGGCAAATAAGACAGTAATGTAATTAGATGCAAAACAGATGTGATGACTCTAAAAGCTGCAGAAAGTGAACAAAAGCTATTACTCAAAAAATATTCATGGAGATCTTGCAATATACCTGTGTCTGGAAGTGTAATACACAAACAGAGAGTATACAGTCATAGCAGAGGGGAAGATATTTTATATGAAAGCAAGAGCATGATGGAAAGCACAGAGAGGGTTAAACCTGGCAGGTTTATAGAATAGGTGGATCTTTTCTGAAACAGGCTTTATAAAGCTTGTTGAGGTCAAAGTAAAGTTATACTAACATTTGTATAACTTCTCCTATAAATTTCAGTATACTTTGAAGATGTTGCTTATTTGCCTTAAATTGTAGTTCCAAACTCCTCTAATTACTAACTCTAAGTGATCACTTAATATACTTGAGCCTAACATTTTGAATTTGCTAAATTGCAATAACTTGTTTCCTGCTAGTTTTGCAAGGTAACTTGTGAGAATTAAATAAGATTGCATATAAAAATGTTCTAAATGTTGTAATTATAATTTGAGTATATGATAATAAAAAGGTAAGCTACTACTTAATAATTCTAACTTGATTCTTCATATATTCATGTTCGATATTTTAAATAAAGAAATAAAATAGCCTAGAAAGTTTTAAAATAATAGAATATTTTATGAAACCACAAGTGAAGTAATCAGTGTTTCAGGGTTCTCATTCCTTGACCAAGCATTTCAATCTCCAGTTCTAAAACTGCAATACACCGCAGCCTACAAAACTGTTTCTGCAATTGGCCTTTAATAATGAAGATTAAATCAGATTCAAATAAAAACTCTGTTTAGTGCTCCAAAACCTTCATGAGAGACTTTTGGGCATGGATAAAAGTATGTATGAAATTAATCTGACTTTAATAAGTAATTCAAAACAATTATCTCCTATATCCACTGCATTTTAGTTTCTTGAATTACATAGATTTTTATTTGAGAATTTAAATCTGTGAGATCAGCTTTACTTTCAGTCCGCTAAAAAAAATGATTATCTTATTCCTGCTACTCTTTCTCTTTCATCTCAAAAAACAATTTATGCAGGATCTCTAAGTTTGTTTTAGTGATAAGTAGGTTTTGCAGAGAGATTTTTGCATTAATGAATTAAAATTGTCTCTTATGTTAGCTAATTTATCTTACTTTAGTGAAACTTTACTGTCATTTACTCTAAGGATTCTAACTGCTCAACAAGATTGCATAATTTTCCTGTCTGATCCAGAGTGTAATAATCTATCAGTTTTATAAAGAATAGTCTACTCCACAATATATTACTTACATTTTCTCAGGAGTGAGCTCTGATAAAATTGTTTCTTGGAAGAAGAGCATTTGAGAATTGTTTTTGCGAACTTCCATTTTCCCTTTTCCTTTGCACAGTAATTACTTTAAACACTTGTTCCTTTTGTATTTCTAATGTTCCTTATTGTACATATATCATCTAATGTTACACACTTGAAGGTTAACTTTTATGCAGAAAAATATATAAACAGTAATTATGATTAATCAAATGTAATGTCAAAATTTCATATGGCTGAACCTCTGGGATCTTATTCTGATATTTGTTATACATCATATTTACTAAATAATTCATTCTATTTAGCTATAAAACATATTACATATTCGATACCTCCTTCTTTTATGAGTAGATAATGATGTCAATTAATAAGTGAAGCAAAAATATTAAGTAAGTACAGTATGGGTAATGCTATGATTTAAGACATTTTATATTAAACAGAGGTTCTCAGCAGGCATAATTATGCCTCCCAAGGGATATTTAGCAATGTCTGGAGACATTTTTAATAATCGCAGCTGAGAATGTGTCACTAGCATCTAGTGAATGGAGTCCAGGGATGTTTTTAAACATTCTATAGTGCATAGGATAGTCTCCCACAACAAATACTTATCCAGTTCAAAATATTGATAATGTCAAAATTGATAAAACCTGATATAGAGGGAATTTATGATTCTTATAATTTGTCAACTTGCTATTTATTTCTTGACGGGAAAGGAAGCACACATTTGATTTTTAGTTCCAATATCTCCCTTATACATTAGTCCAAATTGAGGTGTGCATTTCTCTGCTTAGTCATGTCACTCTCTTTATGAAATGTTTATAACTAGAAAGCTTCATATTACCTAATGACAGGAATCTAAATTATCTGTAGAGAGAAAAGGATGGGAAGCATTTCATGTTTCTGATAAATGATAACTATTACTGCATTATAAGCTATGTTAGTAGACAGACAGGGGAGATGACTGTATGGTGCATAATTTACATATTAATGTAGTATTTAGCATCCAACACATTGTTTGAATTTTAATGAAAAAAGGGATAGTCATTTTTCTTTGAACTATGTTTAGACAATTTTTTGTGTGCCTGTAGAAAAATCTTGATCAATTCTGATTTTCCTTGCTAACTCTCAAAAATATAACCTTTATAGATACTTCATTATTGTTGTATCAATTGCACTTACTATGCTTATTGTGTTAATTATAGATCTTGAATTTTGTGTGTTCTCAAATGGTCAAAATAATTATCACCAGTCATGATTGGGGTTGGGAAAATCTATTAAGTATACTAGCTAACTTGGGTGAATTTATGGGCAATGTATGAAAGTACCCATGGGTATAGTAAAATTTCATAAACTGATCACCTTTAGGTAGATTTACAGGGATTCCATTCTACTGTTTGCTTCACTTAGAATTGTTTTGAAAGACTTCACAAACTGTATCATTGTGGAAAAGACAGAAAAATGTCTTCCAAGAGTTAGAAGATCTTGTCTTACTGTTCTCCCTTGAATTATTTCCCTCACCCTGGAAGGAAACTATTTCTCATATTATGCTTGTTTGATTTATCATGGTGATTAAAAGTGTTGCTTCTGGAACCTAACAAATCTGATGCTTGATTCAGATCTTTGCCATTTACTACTAGCTTTAACAATTCTGGCAAGTAACATAACCTTTATAACTCATAATGTAGTAGTCATAATAGTGGCAATAACAATTATACCATGTATTATTGTGAAGATTAATTCAACATGCATGAAAATTTTTCAGTAAAATGCAGGACACACAATGTGTTTGGTGAACTTAATTAAATGAATTTTCAAAATACTGTGTCAAATAGCAAACTCAGTAGCCTAGATCACTTTTCTGATATATCCAGTGTCCTACTTGCTATCTTTATCTGGAAGTTTAAAAATACAAGCACACCAGATTAAATATGTCACATCTGAACTCTTTTCCCTCCAAAACCTGCTTTTCTTTCTTCTATTTCCAGGTAGTGAAGACATCCATAGAATTGCTCCAATTAGAGACCTAATAGTTATCCCTGCCTACACCTTCACAGTAAGTCTTCATGTTCGTGACTCAGTAAGGGTCTTCTATCTGCCTAATAGCACTAGAGATGGGTCCACTTGTCTGTGTTCCTACCTCCTTGCCTTTTATTTTAAGCCATCATCATGTCTACAGCAGAAAGTGATAGCAAAAGTACCTTCAGTCATATCCTTGACTCTCTTTTCTTTTTCCCACTTATCTGCTTTTTCTGCATGGAAACCAGAGTAGTTTTTTTAAAAAGATCAAATCATGTATTTTCTCCATTTAAAGACAATGACTCCCTTACCACATTGTTCTTAAACTGAATTATAAAGCATTTAAGTTTTAAGTTTCTCTAAATTAAAATTGTAGAAGCCCTGAATTTTTTTTTGGCATTCTTTCCCATAAGCAATATAAAGTAAATACTGTACAAAATGACAACATGTAATATTAGGAAATTCAACAATTTTTATTTTTTCTTATAATAATAATGATGATGATTATTATTATTTTGAGATGGAGTCTTGCTCTGTCACCCAGGCTGGAGTACAGTGGTACCATCTTGGCTCACTGCAACCTGTACCTCCTGGATTCAAGTGATTCTCCTGCCTCAGCCTCCTGAGTAGCTGAGACTACAGGTGCGTGCTACTGTGCCCGGCTAATTTTTATATTATTAGTAGAGATGGGGTTTCACCATGTTGGCCAGACTGGTCTTGAACTCCTGATCTCAAGTGATCCGCCTGCCTCAGTCTCCCAAAGTGCTGGGAATACAGGAGTGAGCAACTAATCTTTAATGGCTCTCATTCAGAGATAATCTCCCCTACTCCCATCGCCACCTCCAACTGTGTAATTGACTCACTTTGCTGGTTCCCCTAAGCACATGTTGAATAAGCCTCAAAATAACAGCACCAAGGCCATTCTTAAGCCTCTAGCTTTACTTTCCAGCCCCTCTTGTGACTATTTCTTTCACATCATCCAAGAATCCAGCCATTTTAAGTTGCAATTATCTGCCTTTCTTGTAAGCATTCATAGTCACTGTTCCATTTACTTTGAATATCTTTTTTCTTTTTTGTTAACTTATTCCTAATCTATTCTCAAGTACATCTAAATGTAATTCCTTCTGAAAGGCCTCCCCAGCCCTTTCTTTCATCATATGTTGAGATGGGCACTTACCTGTAAAACCCCATGCTACTTTGCATTTACTGCTAAGACATCCTTTTAATCCAAATTTTGCTACGTCATTACATGGCTCACAAGTAACTGTTTTTTTTTATGTCCATCTCAGAGATCAGCATGATCCAGTTTACTGCTTGTTTCTGTATAACTCATAAACTAAGAATGTTTTTGTTTGTTTAATTCTTGGTTTTTCACTTTTAAAATTGTTGACAAAAATCAAAAGAATAATAATATTTCAGGACGCATACAAATTTTATGAAATGCATATTTTAATTTCTTTAAATAGAGTAATGCTGTAAATCATCCACTCTCTTTCACGTACACAATGCTTATGATTGCTTTTGCACTACATCTGTGGAGTAGTTGCAATAGAGATGATAGGGTCTACAAAACCTAAAATATTGGCTATCTAGCTCTTTACAAAAATATTTACCCATGGCTTGTCTATTATATCAGATGTCAAATTTCTTAAGGGAGAAATTATATTTTCGCAATTGTATCTTCGTCATCTGCTGCTCACTGTAAACATGTTAGATGAATAAGTGAATTAATAGGAATGAATGAACGTAACGAAAATGAATCAGTTCAATTTATTCAGCTGAAAGCAAAGTATGTCACCCTGGCTCAATCTAGGAAAAAAGAGACAACTGAAAGGAAGTACGTTAGGTCACAAAATAAAAGAAAACATTGAAGAATGAGGATGTGGAGAGGATAAGAACTAGCATGGCTCATGAGATCTTAGCAACAGGAACCATTGGATAATCCCATGGAAGTAAAGTGATTAACTTCGAATCTATATTTGGCTCAAAGTTCATATTCCCAGGAGAAATCAGAATACCCCTTCACTAGGGAAAGGATCACTTTGATTGGCAGTTCAATTTAGATGTTACACAAGCCTGAAGTAGACATTCCCAGAAATACTACTTATAAAAGAAAATCCGGGTTCCAGTACCAGAATAAGGAGTGGTATTGATGCTACCTAGACAACAAAATGACAAGATGGACCCTACAATAGAAAAAATGGGAGTCAAAATTATTTTAAATGGAAATATCTGAAAATTAGACTACATCTGCCTGTTCTAGGGCATCTGTCTTCTTCAAACTGAAGAACAATTTATTCATAATTGTCTTACTCATTCTTATGAATTAACTAGCTTGGTTTTACATTATTGTTAAAAGGGAAACCATAAATGACATTATTCATAGAGTACACTGAGTGTACTCTCCTTCTGATATTAAAAATATGCCTACCTGCCAGCTTAATTGGAGAAGATAAAACCATTATTTTGTTCATCAGAGATTTTACAATAACAGAGAGAACTGGAATGCAACTTAGTGTATGATGATAAATAGAATAAATGGTGTATGATGATAAATAGATAAATGGTTAGAATGTAAATATGAAATTATCTAATTTCCAACATTTTTTTGATAAATAGGTGACTATGGCATATTAGTGATGTCATGATAAAAGAGATGTCTCTAATAGTCTGAGAAACACAAAAGAAAAACACAAGTGATGGACATTAATAATCCCAATATTATTTATCTTCTAGTATTTTTCTTTTCATTCATTTACTGAGTACTGACTGTTCTCCCAGCTCAGTATGACACATCTAATATTATAACTTTTCTCTCAACGGTTAAGCTTGAACTCTCTGAAAAACCTGTATTCCTCCCTGAATAAGGCTGTACTGACAGCTTTTGGAGATCATTTAAGCTGTTACCATAATTATACCACTTTCATTCCAGTTGGGTACCACATATTTGAATCAGCTTTTGTATTTTTAATTCATGCATGACGAGTTCTTAAACTGTCCACTTTGAAAAATCCCTGAAGGATTCATATGCAGCTCCAACTGGAGTTCTTTTTATTTTTGTTGTTACTTCCCAGATAAGTAGCTCTAAATTTTTTACTCTTTTCTCACAATAACTTCAAATGAATGTCTCTTGTGCAAAAGTTTTTCTCATTCAGAGAAAGAGACAGCCATTTAAAATGTTTACATGAAAATCAGCATTTTGTAGTCTTTTCAGTGACTAAACCACATCTGCTTAAAAAAAAAAAGTCATATCTAATGATGTTCAGTCTCTGAGAATAAAAGAAATCCAGCTTAACTTTACATATCCACTTAACTTCCTTAGTAAAGCAAACTAAATTTATTTTATGATACATAATACCACATGTATATTATAGATACAATTACTACTTAGCTGATAAAAGATAAAAAAACATGTTATTTCATTTTTACTGTGTCTACTTTCTACATAATACATTTATTGTTTACTTCATCAACTTACAGTTAAGCTTTCTTTCAACTAATTTGTGTTTTAGATTGGACAAATCACTGAATGATTATTGAACAGAAAACAAAATTACATATTTACTAGTCAAAAATGTCATCATAACCTTCTATATAGACTATATTTAGACCTCACTATAAAATATTTGCTATGCTTCCTAATGTTTTTGATGTCTATGTTGACTTTTCTGGCCATATACTTTTATTAGCATCTGTCATAAAACAGTTACAATACCATTCAAGTCTACTTTTAGATTTTTATTCAGAGAAACATTTTCAGCCCAATTGCAAACATCACTCTTGGAGCTTGGTTTTTTTTCCCTTTGACTTAAGTATAGCTATAATTTTACTCAATAATTTGGGTTGATTTAAATTTTATGATACAGCAACTTCTTATTTTGATGAGGTTTTTTTTCCTGAATATTATAATAAGGTACTCCCTTTACAACATCCTGACTTTATCCATCAGGTGACATTTTCAGTTACTTCTGATTTGTTATGAATCTTTCTTGATATTTTGTTATAACTCCAGTATAAGTTATATACCCCATAGATTTAAAATTGAAGAAGACTATCATTATTATCTTTGTTTAAATGCTTTTCAGAATGCTTGCGTACAGGCAGAAGATATATTATTCAGGGACTTTTTTAAAGGTTTTTTTTAAAATAGTGGTTTAAATTTCTTAAATGCTAGAACACATATTAAAAATATATTCTTAAAAAAAGTTTTTAAATTAGTACTTTATTATCAAAAACAAAAAGGAATTTTTTAAAATTAAAACAAAACCACAAAGTCTCCAAACATATAGAATAATGTTTGTTTGTGCTAATAATAATATGTTTATGTGATTAATTCTTATACTATATGTGCATGTAGAAGTTGAATAATACGAAGGAAAAACTATCAGATGCCATTTCTGCAAATCCTACAAGTCAAGACCTGGTTTGCAATTAGGTGTCCGTGAGGCCCTATAAAAGGCCAGTTTCTGAACACAAACTCGGTAACATAGATGCTCTTCCACCTGATAAAGTTTACAGTTCTTATTTTTATTCCAAAGATAAAAAGGAGTAGGTAACTCTTTACAACTTGATAAACTCTAGCGTATAGAAAGAAAAATATTAAGGGCAATATAATTTTTTACAACCTTACAATTTTATTTTACATTTTATGGAGTGTAGTTATCACTAACGTTATACACATATATCTAATCATGATCTTCTGGGAACATAGTAGGATGCTAATTTTTGGCCTTGTATTTAATTCCAGCAAATGGGTTGCAAACTGAGTGTTTTATTTTAATTTTTAAATTAACAGATAAAATTTGTGGATATTTGTCATGTATGACATGATGCATTGAAGTATGTATATAGCATGGAATGATGAAATCTAGCTAATTAACATATGTATTGCCTCACATGCTTATTTTTGTGGTGAGAAGACTTTGCTTTACAGCCATTCGTAGCATTTTTGAGAATACAATATATTGTTTGTGTGGTCACCATGTTATACAATAGATACTGTACAATAGTTTGAGAGTAAACGTATTTCTCCTGTGTAACTGAAATCTATGATAATATAATGTTAATAATTTCCTCATTTAAAACAAATTAAATAGGTGAGCTAGTTTAGCATTTCTACTTGATAAGAAATACATATATGCCCATTGTTGATTACATATTTATGATAGAATAGTTTATTAATTACGTATTTTATAAACCAATGTGGAATAATTATCAGGCAAGAAATATTTTAACTGTAAGGTATTTATTTACTATGTAAATATCCCTATTATAAATCTATAGAGTTTACATCCAAATTTGGAGAACAAGCAAGAAATAGAGGGGAGTCATGAGAGAAAATTATTAAATAGAATTCAGTTGGAAGAATTTGATAACCTGCTTAATACTAAGACTCACAATCTCTACATCAGGATTATCCATACTAGGTTGTTTTCATTATGCAAATTGTTTTGCTTAATAAACATTTAATTGGTTCTTACTGTCTTCCAGGCATTGTTTTAAGTGCTTTATAGAAACGGATTCATTTAATTCTCAAATTAACACTATCTGACATGTGCTATCATTATCCTCCTTTTACACATGAGGAAATTGAGACATGAGAAGGATGTGTAACATGCCTAGTGTCATGCAGCCAGTAAGAGGCAGAGCCAGGATTTGAACTCTAAGAGTTTGGTCCCTATTTTCATGCTTTTTATCTCCACAATGTACTACCATAAGTGAAGATTTCCTTTTCATTATTCATCTATAATTATTTATTTTTTTAATACAGATAATTAAAAGACTGGTCAGGTTAAAGTCTCCAATTCAACTTATCTCCAATTTGCCCTGCATATCTAAGTGTCAGTTCTAGCTTCAGCATTCAAATCATCATCATCACCATCACAGTCATCATTTTTCATATCTTAATAAGTGTGTTTCACTTGGTCACATTTAAATAAGAGCTTACAAACATTCACTAGCTATCAGGCTCCATGGAAATTACTTTGACCTTTATCATTACCACTTCAGACTCTTTCTAAAATCATAGAGGAAATTAAAATCAGGAAGAGCTATGCAATTACCCAAAAAGAGCTGAGAGTTCAAAGGAGACTTAAGTTAGATGTTGAAATGCATTATGTCATTATGTAACAAATAATTTGCTTTCTTGAGTGCTCTATTTGCTAGGCTGAAAATAAAAATTACACCACCATTCACCTCAGTAATAGCTAATAGAAAGAGAAAATTATTTTCCCTAATGTGCAAGTTGGCTTAACAATGAAAGTTGATACTGATAAGAAAACCTTAATTAGATAAATCCGGAGTATAAACTAAAGAATCATCGTTCTGTTTGACTTAATTATTCGCTAGATGCTGGCAAAGCTTAAATTACTGAATTTTGGTAAGTGATTATCTAATGTTTACCAATATTTAAAATATATATATGGACTCACAGTCAAGAACCTATCTTCTTGTAACTAGTAGTATACAAAAGCAATTGAGAAATGCGAATAATGAGACTAACAGGGTTATAATAGCAAAAACACCTAAAAAATTACATAAAATTAACTCATTTAGTGAAATTTTTCTCATTTCTTTTTAAAGATTCTTACATGTTTAGCTTATTTCATCCATGACAGTATCAGAATATTAATAACATAACCCACAATTTAAAAATATAATTAATTTTACAAGTAAAGCTATTTTTGACAATATTGGCCAGGTATACCTATACAGAGGAAAATTATTGAATTTTTAAATATAAGATTTAATTTATTATTTGCATGTAATGCTATAAAATCAAATAAGTGTTACTGAGTTTCTTCCTTCCCTTCCCCATCCCTCACCTCAAGATATTAAGGCATTAAGCACTGCCAATTTTATCAGGTAAGCAAACTCAACTTCAATTGATTAGCTAATTATAATGATAAAGTCAGTGAACTTTAACTTTATATAAGCTGCTGATAATAGTCTCTCCAGGCAATTAACTCCAACTGGAGTGCTGTGCTAAGCATTGTTTAGAAAGGTCATAGAAATAACAAGAAATCCAGTGGCTATGAAGCAAATATGAACAATAACCTCTCAACAGGCATCTTTATCACCTTTTTCCTGTCACTCCCACTCAATCCATTGTGCACAATGCAACTTATCTTTCTATGTAACATAACATTGTATTATTATTATTAAAGCATAATTTTCTTTATGGCATTCCCATTTTTGAAATTATAAACTAACTTTTGCACACAAATATAGATGACAGTATATCAAGCACCCATGTATCTACCACCTAGCTTAAGACAAAATGATTGACAAAATATAAGGTCCTATATATTCTTGTCTTCAATTTTATTCTAGTGATTGCAGAAGTAATCACTTCTGAATTTGTCATATGTCATTACATGTGGTTTTACATGCTGACTGTATGTGTGTATGTTCACAATTGATATATAATTTTTTTGCATATTTAAACATTAAAAGGTGTCATCGTGTTGTATTGTTTTTGTTTACAATTTCGTTTTTGAGTTTTACCCATGCAGGTCTATAATCCTTAATTTATTTTAACTAAAAGATTATCCAATGGAATCTTGTACATAGTAATTTGTTTATTCATGTTATTCTTGTTTTTATATATGTATGCATATATGTGCATATATATTTATATTTGTATGTACAATAGCTATATCTATATACATAGGCAGATAAATAGGTAGGTAGGTAGATGTTCTTACAACAATGCAATGAATTTTTTCATACAGGTCTCTATGTGCACAATCATGAGAGTTCCTCTGGGAAACATGCTGAGGACTGGAATTGCTAATCTTAAGTTATGAGCATTTTAGGTTTTCTAGATATTGCCTAATTATTTTCCAAAGTGTTTCTACCTACACTTCTACCAGCACTGTACAAAAGTCTCTGTTTTCTTCTCCAAAATTTGGAGATGCGGGCTTTTATATTTTTGATAATTGTTGTTTCTAAAACGTAAACTCATTATTTTTTTATATTTTCATGTTTTAAGACTCATTGTTAGTCTGAGGATTATGGAAATGAAGAATGCATTATGGCTTATTAACATTTATAAGATGCTGTTCACACTCTAGATTGGAGGATTTAAAATATTTCACAGTTGGTCCTACTTTGGGTACAAAATTTTACTAATTAATTAATCTATCTATTTATTTATTTATTTTTATTTTTTGGTTACTGAGTTTTGCTGTTGTTGCATAGGCTGAAGTGCAGCGGTGTGATCTTGCCTCACCGCAACCTCTGCCTCCTGATTTCAAGCAATTCTCCTGCCTTGCCTCCTGAGTAGGTGGGATTACAGGCATGTCCCACCACACTCAGCTAATTTTTGTATATTTAGTAGAGACGAGTTTCTCCATGTTGGTCCAGCTGGTCTCAAACTCCTGATCTCAGGTGATCTTCCCTCCTCAGCCTCCCAAAGTGCTGGAATTACAGGTATGATTTATTTTTTATACTATTCGTCCTCAATGTGTGGTTCCCAGAGCAGCAGCAACATTGCTTGGTAATTTCTTAGAAATGCAAATTATAGAATCACATTTCAGATCTACTGAATGAGAAACGTGCAGAGGAGCTGGAAGAGAGAAACCCAGCAGTATACGTTAAATAAGATGATTCTGATGAACGCTAAAGTTTGAGAACCACTGATCTTCACCATATTAGTGCTGGTCTTTCTGACACCTCCATTTCCTGCCCCATTCCCACCCCTCATCATAACTACTTGAATGCTTTCCCCATGCTGTCTCTTGGCATGATGTGCTTTCTTGTCTATGGCCTATCAATTTGAAACCTTTGCTAAGCTCTGAAATATCTGGGCTCCTCTGGAAATACAGTTAACATGCTCAATATACTAGCCATGTTGAAATAGTTAAGTCCCCTAAATGTAATCTTGCTATTTCACATTTCTGGGCTTTTTATTTGTTGAAATTTATTCTGTCCCATTCCATCCATGAGAAATTCCAGTTTCTCGCATCTTCTACTTGGAGAGTTTGTGCAGAACAGAAACATGTTCATAGCATGGTATATACAGGAACATACATGTATGATCAAAGCAAACATCATACATGTATGTTCCTGTACATACCATGACTCTAACAGCATTTAAACATGTCTGCCAAAATTATAAGTTTACAAGTGACAGCATGAACACAATTATATGTTTAGATGACTTTTTTTCCCATCTGGGTTGCAACTTCTTTGTTTTGGCACTTCCTAACCTACTTCATAGCAAGAGATCCACCTTACGCACGTTTAGAGAATGATTACATTTTGTTCAACATTTATTGAGTATATAATATGGATCTGATTCTTTTGTAAGTCCTAGGGAGATACAAAGAGACTACAGCATTGGTTCTGTTTGTGAATTGCTTATGGAATTCATCCTAAGATGAATGGTTCCCTGATCGGTAGCAGCATTGCCTGGTAACTTCTTAGAAATGCAAAATATGGAGTCACATTCCAGATCTACTGAATCAGAAACTTGCAGGGGAGTTGGCAGACAGAAACCCAATTGATCCTGAAGGATAAGATTTATCCTTTAGTGAGATCTTCACTGAAAATTCTTACAGTAATCATTTTCTACTAGTAAAATATTTTTGAGTTTGCAATCTTAGTGAAGTTTGTGTACTACCATAACATGTGACACTGTATATTGGTTGTTTCATATATGTCGAGCCTGTTTCTCTAGAATCAATTTTAAAGTAACTAAACATAAAAGTTGTGTTTTAACTTCCTTTAGCGACTCCCCAAAGGCCTAGCACAGGACTGAGCCACACTGTATCTACTAATGTTGTCTTTATTTTCTCTTCATTGTGAAGAGAAAAACAAATGGAATTGCATTACATTTTCCTTTGATACAATTGAACATTAAGTGCATATTGCTTATCATTTATTTGCTAAACCCAGGCAGTTATACACTTACTCTATAGCATTGGAAATAACAATACAACTTTGGAGCTACTATCTGCCATTATAAACAATAATTTGACATGAAACTGCTTGTATGTTTTCAGAATTGGAACAAGAAAATATACTTTTTTCTCATCAGATTTTTTCCAGAGTTTCTAATACAAAAATATAAAATTCTTCCCAAAATTTCATATTTTTAGTACCTTCATCACTGTGTATTTACTGTGATTTAAAACGGTAAGATTATCAGTACAGGTATTAACTACATAGCTAGTTTGGGGTTTCCAATTGAGACTGTAACAGCAGTATCTAATATAAGTATAGTGTTTTATGATTAATGTAGTGTTTTCACTTTGGATCAATGTTTTGTCTTCTTTATTGTGTTCCCCCTTAATCTGATCCATAGAGTAAATTGGTCCTTGATGAATGTTTGCTGAGTGGTTCATTGGCTAAATAGATGATATAATCTCATATGTTTCTCTCATGAACCCTATTTTTCTCTTATTTTGCAGATGGGAGCATACAGCTTTGAGAAGTTAGGAAGCTTAGACATCACACAGCAGCTGAACAAATTCTTGGTTCTGTGATTCAGAATATCCTGTTTGTACTACTGCTTCCTTACTATCTCTTATATTAAGCTTAGATGAAAGATAGAAGTAAGGTAATAGTGAATCAAAAGAAATTCTATCTGTAGTGTTCTTTTGAGATCTGATATTTGATTTCCAGTCTGTGTCTGATGTGATACAGTTTTATGAAATGCATGGGAATAATACTTAGTTGACCTGTAAATGATCAGGGACATCAGGAGATTCACTATTAAAGGAAAATAAAGCAGAAATGTCCTTGGATTAGAATATATCCCTCTAACTTGGTTTCTGAAAATGATTTTCAGAAAGCAAATTGAACAGAAGGAGCTAAATTGTTAATTCTGCAGCATATAGGAGGAGCAGTAGTGCACATTTAAACATGTGGCAGAGTTGTCACACCTGCAGGCCTCACAACAGATTGTGGGAAATGTGACACCCCATGTTGCCAGTCTGGGATAGCAAACTTGAATTTTCTTCATTAAAGAAGTGAATCCCTGCTGCTGTGCAAACTTTAGAAGCTTCACTTTTACTTTCCAACAGCATGCCTGCAAGCTTGGAAAACATTCAACGATCTGCTACAAGTCAGAAAGTGAACTTTAAAAGTCTTAATATGTAGCAGCAAAGGTCTGTTTGAAACAGTGAGAGTAGGTGATTTCATAGCATGTCTTGTTAAAGAGTTTGGAGAGTGAGTGCTATATGGCATAAGTGAAGTCAGCATGGTACATATTCTGCAGACAGTATAATGTGCTTCCAAGGTGATAAAGCAACCATTGGATGAGTACATTCCAAAGGAAAGAAAATAATGAAAGATCTAACTTAAGGTAAAAGCAGTAGGAAAACGAAGCTTGGGGATAAGCACTTCTTTAAGAGTGTTGCTGTGTAAAGTTTCTATAGCGTGTAAAATGTGAGGCCAAGATAATGCAGAACCAGACCCATGAGTTAAAGTACAAGAAAGAGAAAGCTTTATTAGGGAAGTCTAGTGTACTTACTTTTACATGTGCCAGGCACTCCTCAAACCTAGTAATTTAGCTTGTAAAATCATCACCGTCATTCCACAATACCTCATAGAAAGACATTCTAATCAGTACAATAAGGTTTTCACTACCAGGTCTGTTTCTCTTTTTGTGATATCTAGCTTAAATTATGATTAAATGATAAACATAATAGTCACAATGCAATATATACCCTAGTTAATTTTGAGATTATTTATTTTATTGTTATAACTATTGTTCAGATTCATCCGTTGCTGCAGGGAATTGAGAACTTAAGACGAATACGAACAATGTATTTGACACTGTGTTTTGTTCTTTGTATTATCTTGAGTTTAGTTCTCTGTCATAGGCTTGGAAGCGACCTCTAGACATTAGATCATCAGTTCTGCTTGAGGCAGGACAGACTTTAGCTATGCCAGATGGTAAGGCATCGATCAAAAGGTTCCAGGAAAGGAGATCTACAAGTTTCCCTTGGAAACTTATTCCAGTGCCAGTGCTCCTAATCCTACATTAGTATGTTCTCAAACATCTCCTGTCTGCTGATCCATACTCCAGGAATGTTCTGTCAATAACAGCAATGATCGTGAGCATCCTAAATCCCATCAGCTAAAATTTAAGCTCATCTGCAGATGGCTGGCTGTTTAACAGCATCCTTTGTACAATAATCTTTTATATATTTAAGACTTTCGATTGTCCTTGGCAAAGGATATTATATAATGCAATGCACAACTCTGGGCACAAACATAATGCAGATTGCCTAAGAGCAACATAGCCTGTATTGAAGTTGATTTTCCTTTAATGATCATAAATGGCTCACATCCATTCCTGATTTCTCACTCAATCTATGTTGTAACTAATGACATAATGTTTAGAGATAGCTAGTTGAGGTTAAAGTACAAAATCTTTCTCTTTGGAGGTTACTTTATCTTGATTAGCATGTTAGTTATTCAAGCTACCTTTGTTAAATAGACATAGATTTAGGGCAAAGGATCTCAACATTTTATTTTTCACGGATATTGTTAACAATTGGAACAGGCACTCAGGCAGCAACAGCGGAAGAAACAGAACTAAACTAATGGTTCCAAGCTCTGTAGCTTCTCCTGACTGTGTAATGATGTTTTTCATAAGCATATGGGAGAGAATTAAGTGGCATAGACATGGTACTGTGTAAGAAGTGGATGGTTACCTAACTACACTCACTCCGAATGATGAAACTTAAATTCTTGAATTAGGATATGGTTATTCAGTCCATCACATGCCTATATGTTTTGACATCTAGAGCCTTTATATATATATATATATTTTTTTTTTAATTTCACTTTAGGTTTGAACGGGGTCCATGTACAAATCATGCAGGATTGTTACATAGGCACATACATGGCAATGTGGTTCGCTGCATCCATCCCCCCATCACCTATATCTGGCATTTCTCCCCATGTTATCCCTCCCCAACCTCCCTACCCACCACTGTACCTCCCCTAGTCCCCCACAACAAACCCTAGTGTGTTATACTCCCATCCCTGTGTCCACGTGTCCTCATTGTTCAACACCTGCCTATGAAGACACGCACGAGAACATGCAGTGTTTGATTTTCTGTTCGTGTGTCAGTTTGCTGAGAGTGATGGTTTCCAGATTCACCCATGTCCCTACAAAGGACAGGAACTCATCACTTTTTTATGGCTGCATAGTATTTTATCGTGTATATGTGCCACATTTTCCTTGTCCAGTATGTCATCAATGAGCATTTGGGTTGGTTCCAGGTCTTTGCTATTTTAAACAGTGCCACAATGAACATACATGTGCATGTGTCTTTATAATAACATGATTTATAATCCTTTGGGTATATACCCAGTAATGGGATTGCTGGGTCAAATGGAATTTCTATTTCCAGATCCTTGAGGAATCGCCATACTGTCTTCCACAATGATTGAACTAATTTACACTCCCACCAGCAGTATAAAAGTGTTCCTATTTCTCCACATCCTCTCCAGCATCTGTTGTCTCCTGATTATTTAATGATCACCATTCTAACTGGTGTGAGATGGTATATCAATGTGGTTTTGATTTGCAATTCTCAAATGACCAGCGATGATGAACATTTTTTCATATGTTTTTTGGCCTCATATATGTCTTCTTTTCAAAAATGTCTGTTCACATCCTTTGCCCACTTTTGAATGGATTTGTTTGTTTCTTATAAATCTATTTTTGTTATTTGTAGATTCTGGATATTAGCCCTTTGTCAGATGGGTAGATTGCAAAAATTTTTTCCCATTCTGTTGGTTGCCGGTTCACTCTAATGATTGTTTCTTTTGTGTACAGAAGCTCTGTAGTTTGATTAGATCCCATTTGTCTATTTTGGCTTTTGTTGCCAATGCTTTTGCTGTTTTAGTCATGAAGTCCTTGCCTATGCCTATGTCCTGAATGGTGTTGCCTAGGTTTCTTTTTTTAACTTGGGGGTTTATGAACGTGACTAAAGTGTTTCTTGAAGTTGAATAAAATTGACTTTGAAATTAAAGCATAAATATATGATAGAATATAAAGAATTAATAATACATAAAGGAATTTTAATATCAACATCATTTCTATCAAAGGAAAAACTGTTGTAATTCTTTTTGTACACTTTGCAGTTTTCTTATTAAATGGATTCTCTTTAGAAAGTACCACATTACCTTCCCTTAAACTACCTGGTTGGAGAGCTCTTTGTTATTTCAGAACTCTTTTTGCTAAACATGGGAAGTTTTCATGCTCATCTTGTGCAGTTTGTTTCTGAATTTTTATAAGTTGATTTCTGTGGGAGGTTTTGCCTTCCTCCAGCAGGCTCTGTAAAATATCAGGCCTCAGTCTTGCTGGTTAACAAAAATGGCTAAATTTGGTGATGCTTCATTGTCTCCCTTTTTAAACTAAGCTTGGGCTTTCTTGTAAAGTGTCTATATTTTCCTTTCTATTGTATTTGTAGGCACTTCTGCAATAACGAGGGATATTTTCAAGCTGTTTTTGTGGATAAAGCTACTTTTCCTTCTTGGAGTACAAGCTGAAAACAGCTTCCTCAGTTCTTTAAATATTAAAATGTTTTCTATATCCATTAAGAGTTCTTCATTATACCTATATCAATAATAACTTTAACATCCTGGGGACTTAGTGTTAAATAAATGCTATTTTATCTTATTTGGTAAATGTAGCTAATTTCTCAAGAGCTAAATTTCATATCTGCTGTGGATAGAAAGTGTTATAGTGTATAATGTATTAATACGTATTATATTTATAGGCTTACTACAATCTGAGAGAGTATGGTACTCAAAATATATGTCATATGAGCCCAAGAACCATTTCCTGGAAAATAGTGTTTCTTCAGTGCCAGAAAAAATATTCTAACAGGGCACTGAATTTATAATATCCAATATTACATGTGAATTAAAGCTAGTGCTTAAGAATCAGCATCAGGAAGGTATGAGTTACAATGATCACAGTATCAGTTAGGCACTCTGTTTCAGGTAGCTCTCCCAATTTATTTGGAGTGCTATTTGAATCATACAGAATTTTAAAAGAATAACACATGTAATGAGCATGATGCTTGGTATAGACTGTACTCACCCACTGACACATAAAGCCTGGTGCTCGAAACCCACATTACAATGACAGGTTCATCTTTGATAGGTACTATCATAGCTTTTTTCTTTTCTTAAATTATATTCTATCAGAAATCCTTTGGTCTCTTTTCATGCCATGTTTCTGTTTGAAAAAGAAGTTTCCTGAAAATACACTTAAAAACAATTTTCCTCTAGAAAAACAAATACTTTTGATATTCCCTTCCAAACATCCATCTCTGCCACTTTGATGATGAGATGTTGGAAGCTGAAGAAGTACATCCAGCAAGGTTGATTGATAACCCCTGATATGTTAAAGAAAGCACGGTGAAGATGGGAAATGAAATTTTACAGAGATAATTAAGCCATAAAACAAATTACATGAGAGGGAAGGAGATGAAGACGATACCAACCAGGAAGCCATTCAGGATAATTAAACAGAGCATTATAATTTCAGAATAAAATTGTACCCTACTCAAAATATGTCCATGATTAGAGGCCAGGGACATAAAGTTAAGCTGGATTTGTGTCACTTTAAGATGATCTATAGTAATCAAAATCCAGCAATAAATTCCAAGGCTTAAAGATAAAATAATCCTATTTCTAGAGTAACAAAGAGAAGAAAACAAAGCATCAAACATGTTAAAACATGTTAAAAATTATTAAATTAAATTTTAAAAATCAGCATTAAACATATTAAAAAGTAGGAACAATTACAAAGGCTAGTGGCTTAACCCATATTATGAGAAGATTTTTTTTTTCTGAAAGGTTAAAAGTAACCTGGAAAAGGGTAAGCATATTTATGCTAATGAGGAATAATTTGAGTGCTATTCCTTATACACATTCTTTTTGCTACACAATATAATTTAGATCCCAATATTTATTTTAAAATGTGGTTTAAAAAAATGCCTGCTAGCATGTATTGTGCTGCAGTAGATATCCCTGGTTGCAAAAAAAGGATCGATGTTTCATTATCAGTATCTTCCTAAACAATGATTATTGAAGAATATCCCCAATATTCCTGAGTTTACAGCTAGTGAAGAAGAAATATGGCCTTATCTTTCAGTCGGTAGGAGCAGAGGATTATCCTCAGATATATGTTTTCAAAACTGATATTGAGAGACATGTTTTCCAGTCTGATCTGATAGAATCCATGGAAGCAGAGCTTATTATCAATTTCCTTTGAACAACAGAAAGTCTCTAGTTATTATTTTGAATTGAGCAAACTTACAATTGCTTCCATGTGGTGCTAAAACTTGTTCATTCAAGCACAACTTCTGATTCTTTTATATTCAATCCAGTCCCCAGGGTTACAATCTAAGCTTATTGAATCCCAGTCTATCTTTTGATTCCATTCTTCTTTAAATTCTTTAGTATCTCCTCAAACTACTTGGTTTTATCATTCTTTTTTATTATTTTTTGATTTTATACATTAATGGGTTTTGCCATGCTGACAATCTTTCCTCATGCTGAGTTTGGTTGGTGAAAAATCCTATAAAAATAAAGTTGCTTCCTCTCTCCTGCTGTTATCCTTGACTTTTCTTTAAATCATTATTATTTGCATCTTTGGTTCCTACAGGTTTGGTTTTTAAAGGTTTTATAGCTATTTTTTAAATGAAAAATTTCTAGGTCTTTATTTTTTCCAGTTGGAAAATTAAAAATTTTTTTTATCACTCTGAGAATTTCTTAACAGCAAGAATAGTTCTTCTACTTATGGAATTGAACTTTTCAGAAGGTTGTTTTTCCTTCATAGATTGACAGAATTTCATAAGCCTGGCCTTCTCCCTCTTTTAATAATAATAACAGACCAAATATTTAGTTAATTAATTTGTCTTCAGGGTGCATATATAAGTTGTTTTCAGAGCTCAAAGTTTCAAATAAACTCATCAAGGCAGGTAACTTACTGCAACAATATGGTTTGCCAAGATTTAGCTAGTTATGGCTTTGAAAACAAATCATTCTGGATTCTAAAGTTACGTGATTAAAGGAATTATTTTGTAGTTGCTTGAGAGGTGAAGGTGGAAAAGAGGTTTGGATTTTTAAAAGGATTATCTATGCCCAATAAGAGATAGAAAACATTTCTATTGCATATGACTGCCCTGGAGAGATGACCATGAGAGCCTATATATGTACAATTTTAGCTTTCCTCAGAGAGATCCTGAATTCAGGTGTTTGGTTCCCATGCACAAAATAATCCACAAATCATACTTCTGCATTTCAAATACAGCAGTGATACCTAAAAAATTAAACCCTACTGCATCATCCAGCTTAAGGTTCAAATTCTATTAGTTTCAACTAATTAAGAGTATTTTCTCTAATAAAAGAAAATCCTATTATAGAATGGTATTTGCTAGGGTGGGGACAAATGTAGTTCAAAACCCTAGCAGTTTCCAGAAGAATGTTCCTAAGATATCTTACTCAAAACCTAGGGCAACCAAAGAATAAGTAAATCATTATGACTGGGGCTCATATTCTATATTTCTGTTTCAAGGTAATCTCATTTTTACTGAGAATGATTTACTCCAATGATTCCCATAAGAATTGAAAGAGGAGGAGAAGGTAGCAGGAGGCATTTTTAGACAGAATATGAAAATGACTTGAATACTTTTTAAAACTACATAGAGCTCACATCCCAGGAGATGCATAAATACAGCCTGGTAAAGCTATACTACCACCTATGGTCATTGTATTCATTTCCTATTGCTGCAACAAATCACTACAAACTTAGTAGTTACAAACAACACAAATTTAATATCTCTATTATTGGGTTAAAGTAAGTGTGGCAGGTCTGATTCCTTCTGGAATTTCTAAGAGAGTATTAATTCCCTGTCCTTTTCAGTCTTTAGAAGTTGGCCACATTGCTTGGCTCAGAGCCCCCTTCCAGCAATGACATTATTTGATCTCTCTTTCCGTATGATGTCTTTCACATGACCACCAGGCAGAATAATATTCTTCTCTATAGTCCAACAGAATTATTTTACATGTGCCATTGTTTAAGCATTTGTTACATTGTATGGTGTATTAATCTGTTCTCAAGCTGCTAATAAAGACATACCCAAGATGGTAATTTATAAAGGAAAATATTTAATTGGTTCACAGTTCAGCATGACTGGGGAAGACTCAGGAAACTTACAATCATGGTGGAAGGGGAAGCAAACATGTCATTCTTCACATGGCAGCATCAAGAAGTGCCAAGCAAAAGGGGGAAAAGTCCCGTGTAAAGCCATCAGATCTCATGAAATCTGACTCACTGTCACGAGAACAGCATGAGGATAACCGCCCACTTGATTAAATTACCTCCTACCAGGTCTCTCCCATGACACATGGGGGATTATGGGAGCTACAATTCAAGATGAGATTTGGGCAGGGACACAGCCAAACCATATCATATGGTAAATATGTATTAGAAATACTCCTCAAGTTATGATGGGATTATAACTTGTTAAACATATCATAAAGCTAAAAAAATTGTAAGTTGAACCATCCTAAGTGGGGCCCATTTGTATATATCTTTCTTTTGAAGTAAACCCTTTGACACCAAAAACAATGCTTCATTTCCTTTTGAATATCAGTGTCTAGCAAAGTATCTATGATATAGTAGATGCTTAATAAATGTTTATGTTAATTAAATAACTAAAATACTTCATATTTGCCAGAAGACATTTTATAGCTCTCTGTGAAGGAGACATACATGCCATGAAGGATCAGTTCAAATTTTCTAGGGAGGAAGACCTCATCTGTTTTTAATTACATGGATTGTGGTGCTTCAAGAGGAATGAAACTGTTCTTTCATATTCCAACTTCCAAAAAAATAAAATAGAATAAAATAAAAATAGGCATCTCATTGCTCATCTATCTTTGTCTCACTTATAATGTTGATCCTACAGCCAAAAACAAAACAAAACAAATTTCTGAATTTCATCTTTAGGTTTTTTTATTCTAGCATCTTTGCATAGAAAGAAGCAATAAAGAACCATCATATAGATGAACACTATTGGGCATTTGTCATAAAAACGTAACTTGGAATGGTATTTCAAAGAATAAAATCAATCTGTAAGTATTGAGCTGTCTTGAAAATTAAAGAAACTCATATAACAGATTTTAGCAGTCATATTGGAACTTTTAATTTATAACTCTATTATCATTTTCCTTTAGTTTGGATAATACCTCATTGGATCATTCACATAAGAAAAACTAAGAAGCAAGTTGCATCTTCCTTGACATTTATTGAGAATTTTCAGCTCAAATTTATGAAATGTGGGAGTTAGTGAAAGAAAAGAGCTTCGTCAAATGCTACTGCACTTTGATGAAGTCAAGAGAAAAATGGAAATTTATCTCCATCTCTTTGATCTTTTAAATCTTTTCATGTCAAAATACCCTATCTGTCAAATAAGAAACTGTTATCATTTCTTTTGTAATTCATTTATTTCGATATATGAGAAAATCTTGATGTATCATAATTTATTTTTATTTCTGCAGTTCTCCTGAGAACAATTTTACCTAATCAAAATTAATCCATAAATTAATTGCTCCCATAAATTAGAGAGATTGATTGTTCCTTGATAACACATAGAAAATATTGCCACCCAGTTGCAGTGGTTCACAGTTCATGTCTGTAATCCCAGAACTTTGAGAGGCTGAGGCAGGCAGATCACTTGAAGTCAGGAGTTCCAGACCAGCCTGGCCAACATGGCAAAACCCAGTCTATACTAAAACACGAAAATTAGCTGAGTGTCATGGCCGCAGCACAGTCTCTTAAGCCTGGGAGACAGAGGTGAGTGCAGATCGTGCCACTGCACTCCAACCTGGGCGACAGAGCTAGACTATATCTCAATAAATAAATAAATAAGAAAATAATTGAGACTGCTTTTTTTCCTGAATTGACTTTGAGGTAGGGCCGTGATATGAAAAAATCAGGAAGAATATATTTTCAAATAAAAATACTTAAATCTTATACTGCTATCTTGAGAAATTAAAAATCTCTTTATAATTCAGTACTGTTTTTTTCCATCTGATCATAATAAGGCAAATTGTACAAACTCATAAATTCTCCCTCCACCTCTCATTTCATATGCTGAGTGTCCTGCATCCTAATAGCAGTTCCAAAACAACTAAAACCACAAATCTACAAGCATCACTAACGTTGGCACATATCTGGTTCTCCTCTTCAAATAAGGTATAGTTTTCTTTCATCAAAAAAATAATCCTCAGTCATCTACTGTGTCTATAGCTTTATACTTTATTTATTTCAGAATTTAAACATTAGTAGATTCGTAGTTCATAGAACATAAAACTGTGCTTTTGATAGTGATACCATGTACAGTTTACAGATGAATGTGAGTTTCTCCCTATGGAAACATGGTAACCTACAAATAATTATCTGAAAATGTAAATACTGAAAACATTTAATTTGCCAAATATCTCTATTAGAGATAAGTAGTTATTTATTTTCCAGTGAATATATAAAGCAGAGAATAACCAAAAATAAGAACATTTGAGAAAATAGGGAATAATTATGATCAGCCAGCACTAAATGTGGATGAAATTATCTCTACTTTTGAAATACAGAGCAGTCTAGCAAATCTCAAGCAGCCAAAGGCATTTCAGGGTATAGCACATTTACACTGAAAAGTATATACTTTCTTAGAATTGTATGGAACTGCAAGAAGCAATTAGGGCTAAAAACAGGAATAGAGCAAGATATAGAGTATTCAAAAGTTTATACCAGAGAAATTTAACTTGGAGGGATATAGATAAGAAGAATGAGAAAGTTTGCATTGTTGCTTGAATAAGTGACTGATGGATCATGTATTAATTCATAACAAATACTTCTCCGTTTGTACAATATTTCAGGCACGATCTTAATTGCTGGACTTGTAATGGTGAGCAAAAACTATGCTACCACTTTCTCATTCAGCTTGGTATTCAGAGAAGCTAAATACTGAATTTTATAAATAGAAAAAAAAAAAAAAAAAAAAAAAAAGCGAGTGTGTGCAAGAAATATTTTAATTCAAATGCCTGTGTTTATTTATGAATATATTCCAAGAAATATGATTAAAAATGGTGGTGTGATGGTGGGTTATGGGTAAAGGTAGTTATAAGAGCAGAGGAAGGTCATGCAAAGGTTCCCATGAATAGATGGACTACGTGACTTCTAGTTAAAGTGATCCCTGGTACAGAGACTGAAGTAGACAATGATATAAGATGGTGCTGTAGCATTACCCTGAAGTGCACTCCTAGTCCAAATTCGGAGTTTCTCTGTATTCTAAGAGCAATTGGAAGCCATTCCTGTGTTTAAAGTAGGAAAAGTATACATGATCACATTGACAATTTGAAAATATAACTTGAACTCTAATGAAAGTGCTCAGAATAGATTTAAGAAGTATTATTAAAAACCAAATTCAGTCCTGTACAGCATATGATAAAGGCAACCACTGAGAATAAGAGAAGCATATATATTCAAGGGATACTTAAAAGAGAAAAACTGAGGGCTTAGTGAGAAATAGACCACGAGGCATCAGGCAGAGGGAAGTGTCTAGAATGACTGGAAATATGGATTTGTGCCATTAATTGATATAAGAGACAGTGGGAAAAGACTGTCCATAAATTTTGTTAATATGTTTTTAAATTTAAGGTGCATTTGAGCATCCAAATGGAGATGTCAAAAAGTCACATAAATCAAAACAATATTTGCACCTGTTATTGAATCAAATCATACAGAAGATCATAAGCAATTGTTTCCAATTTTCTTGTTTTCCTCCCCCAAGTAATCTCTTCTAAACTTTTCTGGTTTTTGTGTTTTTATTTCATTAATTCTAGTGCCTAACTCATAACTTTGAAAATGAGCTCAGGTTTCCCTCTCTTGATTTATCAGCTTCAGTTAATATTTACTTACAATTCATAAAAGAGTAATTCTCATCCCAATGTGACTATTGTAATTTTTACTTTCCTAAACTCTTATTAAAGGCATATTGTTGATTAAATATGATAAATTTTGCCATTTATTTTAGTTATTTGCATTTATACCTCCACCCAAATTAGTTGCTGAGCTTTATTGATTACAACTAATCGTAAGTTAAGTGTTTAGCTTTTCCCCAAAGATTCTTCTTATTGACTGACAAAGTATTTATTTGAAAATAATGATTTGAGGTAAAAATGAAAGTATGTTATCTGAATAAACAGGCTACAAATGCATTTGCAGTTTTCATTAACAATAAGTTTGGAATATGATGTTATAACTAGAGAAATATATGAGGAGTATGTATAATCAATGAAGATACATCTTTTTATTTTTTAAATTATTTTACATACTTCTTAGAAGTCGAGAAAATATATTTTCAGTATCTATGAAAGATATAGCCCTTTACAGAGGAAAAAAAAACACAAAACAGAATTCCACCAACAAAAATAGGCATGCTAATTTGAAAATATTGCTAAAATAATAATATCGGTGTGAAGAGTCAAATTCATTCATTCATTCAACAAATTTTTATGAATCAGAGACTATTCCAAATGCTCAAGTTCTGGTTTTAATGGACACTAAAGAAATATCCATATTACCTTTTCTATAATTCTATTTTATTTTTTCATTTTTAAACATTTTTGTAGAGACAAGGTCTCACTATATTGCCCAGGCTGGACTTGAACTCTTGGTTGGCTTCAAGGGATTCTCCCACCTCGACCTCCCAAAGTGCTGGGATTATAGGGTTGAGCCATCATACCCAGTTCTATAATTCTATTTTTCTATATTCTCTTACTTAAAAATATCTTTAATACTATTTATATAATATATAAATATATTATTCATATATATCCTTTATATATATTTTGTACAGACTGCATATAATAGTGATAACTTCAAAATAGTGATAACTTCACCATATACTATTGTCTTATAATAATTATACTATTATTAAGTAAGTCTTGGTACACAATGAGAAAAGAAAATATACCATCTTTACTACAAACAAGTACTTTTGGAATGTAATCAACCTTGTTATGTAGGTTTTATATGTTTTGTCTGGTTTATAGTATTTATATTTTATTTGATTCATGCTAGTCACATAAGAAATCTTTATGTTAGTAATATTAATACCAACTGAACACTGTGCTCTCCACCTTAATGTCCTGTCATGTGCTTGACTAGGTCATACTGAATTAGTTAAAAACGTTCAAATCTTACTGACTTTAAAAAAAAAGGCTTTATTTCTCCCACTGTCAACATGCTCACTGCTGTTTGGTCCGGGGCTGTTTTTGCATTTCTTGTAACTTAGATCCAAGCTAACACAGAAAACACTATCTACAACATTTGTTATCATTATGGCAGATGAATAGAGAGTGTGGTATTCACATGCAGGCTCTTCACGCTTTTAAATAAAAGTGTCACACAGCACTTGTACTTATCTCTTATTGATCAAAGCAAACCACAATCACAACTAGCTTTAAAGGGACAAGAAAGTACAATCATATCAGGAGCCATGGAAGAGAATTGCAGAATTGCAATTATTTGGTGGCCATCATTACAAAAAAATTCTGCAAGTTGGATTTTTGTTGTTATTGTTTTATAGATTGAAAACTAATGCTTGAGAAATTTGATAACTTACTCAGGGTCCCACAATAGTCATAAAAAAGTAATGAACTATGCTACAACAAGATTGTATTAACAAAAAATAGCTGCCTAATAGTAAAACGACATGGATAAAACTCAGCTTTTATGCAAAGATATGATGAATCCATTACTATCGTTCTGTTGTCTGTATTTTAGGACTTTTTGCAATTAATGACTATACGTTATTAACAATTGATCAATATAATTCTTCAAACTATAATATCCACTGATCTTAACCATTAAACTTATTCACACTCCTTTGAGGAATGTATAAGAATTTCCAATGGAATAACCTTAAATTTTAATTAATTTTACTACAGTTCTAAAGAATTAAAAAAATGATATTTTAAAAAATATGGTGTATATATTTATACAAATATATGCACATAAATGTTTTTACATATAATATCTTAATGTATATTCACATATTTGGGGTGGTTTTAATAAAATCCATTTCAATGTGAAAGAAAATGTAAAGTTTTTGAGGTCTCTTTTAGCATTATGATTTTATGAAGTTTATTTTTCAGTTATTTTGGCATTTAAACTAGGAATAAAACCGGTATATGCTACTTGATGAAACTGAAAAAATGTTCAATATGTACTCCCTAACTTTTATATATAACAGAAATCATGTTCAAATAATTATGGAATTGTATCTGCTTTGATAATTTATGGACCCATTTCTCCATCAGCTGGTACTCTTAATCATTTTGTCAGAAGACAACTCATTGCTATAAGTTTAATAAATAAATATGTAAGTCCAATATACAGGTAATCAGAATAAATAATTATGATAATGGACATGTTACATAAAATTATTCTTAAAATTCTTTGCCGTTTTCTTGTAAATTCCGACAGGAAGAGAGATTATATGTATATAAAAATGGCTGTAACATGAATAAGAAATCACCTTTGTCTTCAAGAAGCTAAAATATTGTAAGTAGGGAGATATAATAACTCACATGAATAAACTAGATAGTACTGAATGGATAAAATGTGTGGTAGGAATTTCAAGACAAAAAGAAGAGTTCAGCAAATGAGAGAACATCCTTTACAACAGTCACTTTTCTGCCTTAGGTCCTAGCAACTCGTATCATTTAGGATGACTGGCTGAATTAGCACTGAGACTCTCAGAACAAAGCGTTTCAAGTGTTAATTTCAATGGAAAATAGAAAACATTATATTTCTTACTAAATGTGTCAGTTATTGTAAAAATCTGGAAATAAACATTAGAAAAGATAAAAGTGTACATTTTAGTATAAAAATTGTAAATTAAATATGTGACCAACAACATGACTTCATCTTCCTGCCTAGGAGAATATGAACAATTTAAAAGTATCACCTAGTCCCCGGAAACCTGAAATTACATCAGGTAAACTCACTAACAAAAGCTTAACCTGAGACCTTTGGGCTCACTGTGGCTGACGACTATGATTCAAGACATCAATTACTGATGTAGCAATTTTTGGCCATTAGCCACTTTTACAAATTTTGAATAAATAATGAAAGATAATTGAGGAAAATTTCCATATGATAAACCACAAAATCCTACCAGGCTTAATCTATAATTATAGAGTATAATTTGAACTCAGTTATAAGCTATTATACTCAATCATTCTACCAGGAAATTTTAGCAATTCATATGATTAGTCAAAATAGGATTAGTATTTCTTTTCTAGTTACATGGAATTTGTTACCTTCAAGATACAACAAGAAAAAAATTTGAAACTAGACGTGGGACTCTTAAAACTACAAAATCAGTTAGAACGTTCTATTGTGTATTCCCTTCAAGATAGCATTTATGCAATTCCAATAAAAATAGAGTGGAAGGCAAAATACTAGAGTGCTAAAGCCCCTTTATCTCTAGTAATGGTCTCCACACTTTGAAAATCAAAAATTTATTTAATATAGAACTAAATCATGGGACCAGAATAGTTCAATATCAAGTATAGCAGAGAGTAAAATTTCATCATCCTCAAAACTAGGGTGCCTAGAGGGAAAACTGACAATTGAACTTTTGTAAAAGTTGTATACATATATTCTGTATATAGCAGTAATGTTGGGACTGCAGAATGAAAGAAGAAATAAGAAAATGTAAACTGTGTTTTTTCTTATTTTTTATCAACCAAAGTGAGGAGTTTTAGCTTGATTTGTAAATTTGATTCAACCTAAATAACATAAAAATCTTATGGAGGATGCAAAAGAAAAGTCTACTTTATTGTATAGTATTAAAAGTTTAGGGAAACTGCCATTTTTGTTGTCATGGAAAATAGAAAAATGTACCTAAGAAAATGGATCTTCATGCAACAGATCTGGCTAAAGAGATTTTAGGCAGATAGTAGACGGTGTCAAGCGGCTTCTTTGAACTATGTTTTACAAGATGTGTGTCACAGTCAGTTTGGGCTGCTAGATGAAAAACACCATAGACAAGGTGGCTTAAACAACAGAAATGTATTTCTTACAATTCTGGAGTCTGGGAAGTCCAAGACCAAGGTTCCAGCAGATCCAGAGTCTGGAGAAAACCTGCTTCCTGGTTTGCAGAATGTTATCTTTTCACTGTATCCTTACATGGCAGAGAGCAGACAGAGCAAGCAAGCTCTCATGCCTCTTATGAGAAAACTAATACCATTCATGAGGGCTTTACCCTCATGGCATACAAGACAAAATCACCTCCACATGCTTCACCACCTAATGCCACCACATTGGGGGATAGAAATTCAACATATGAATTTTGAAGGAACACAAATATGCAGTCCATAACTGTGAATATAAAGGGTTAACTAGAGAATGAATTACTCAATTTTCAAGCAAAATTTAAAGGGAATGTAAAAAAGTCAAGTGTTGCTGGATTTAAAATAAATCTATTTCTCATATTTGTAAGAAAGGGTCATCTTGGTCTCAGAGTAAAGATAGAGCTAAGAACATAACTCTAAGGCCTGTCAGGATGGTTTCACATGGAACCTCACAGATCCATTCGGCTCAGTCAGTCAAAGCCCTTTTAAAAATATTAAGGATATGCCTCACGTATCCTCTCCATTAAACAAGGAAGCTTCTAAACATTATGAAGAGTGTTGCCCTACTGCAGCTCCATAAGAAACTTAAAGTTGAGAATAACTCATTTCAGAAGGATTTGTGGCAGTGATTTTGGTCTAACACAGTGGATTACAACTCAATAAGTACTGAAGCCCACAGACTCCGTAAGAAAAACATAAAATGCCACCTTGGACTGAAAAGGACACGTAGTCCAAAATCAAAAGAGGACCTTGGACTCTCCAACTTCTATGGGTAGAAGCAAATTAAGAAACTACATAGCTAGAAAGGACTAAGCAAGAATTACTTAGGACAGAGAGGATCTCAGGAGATCCAGTCAAGATCTAGGGAGAATCAATCCTAGAGAATCTTACTGAGCCCCAAATCAAGGAAATGGCACATACCTAACTGAATTTCAAAAATGCCTTGGGTCCATGTCTGCTAAGTGCCTCCCTTCTCTATTCTTTTGGAATGGAAGTTTCTGTTGCACTATACTATGCCTATTCATCTACATTTGTTGGGTAACTGTTGAGTAAGCTAATAGGACTTCAGATTGCCAAAAAATTTACCCAAGAAATTGACCCTGAGGTACTTCCTCTGCTCTATGAACTGATTCAGATTATGGGATTCTAAACCTTCAGCCTGAGCCTGATGGCAAAGTGGAATAAAACTTTTGGTGGGTCTTTGAAAATTTTGAATTTATTTTTCACATAAAAAAATATAAATGCTTTGTAACCAGAGTACAGATTGTGCAATGAAATAAAAAGGTCTAAAAATGTGTTGATATTCTTCCCATTGAGAGGTGCTGCCTCTGTCCCTTCCTCTTGAATACATGTTGGCTTGTGTCTGCTTTGACCAACAGAGTGTGAAGAAAATGAGGCACTATTTCTTCCAAAGCTAAGCCATAAAAGACATGCGGTTTGTCCCTGGAGTTTTTTGGTATACTCACTTCCAGACACTTCCTTTAGATACACTTCCTCTTACAACTCATTGCCATGCTTCAGGGAGCACAAGCTACATGGTGAGGCCACATGTAGGGGCTCTGGTCAACAATACAAGCTGAGCCCAACTGTTGAGTCAACCTAACACAGATACTGGAAATGTGTATTAAAATCCTTCCAAATACTATTATACACCTGTGGTGACATGAATTAAAGAAATATTCCCAGCTAAGGCCCCAAACATTGAGAAACAGAGATAAATTATCCCCATTGTGTCCTTATTGAATTCCTATATTAAAAAATATGAAGTTGTTTTGTTTTATAACACTAAACTTTGGGGTTATTTGTTAAAATGCAACGTTGGGACATACTAGCTTTACTTTTTACTATGACAGAAGGTAAAGCATTGAAACATTTTAAACAAAGATACATGAACTGGCTTAATATATTTTGAGACATAATTTATCTATGAAAAATGTATCTATGGAAAAAATTCAATAATTTATCTATTGAAAAAAATGGGCATTATCAGTTTTGTTTTATATATTTATATTTACATTTTATAAATATTGCCATGAACGCTATTTACAAAATGTAAACATACCTTTTATAACCAAGCCTTGAGTCAAAATAAGAAGCCAAAGTACTGAAAACAGTTGTTGTTAGAGAACAATAATAACTGGATTTTGAACATTAAAAAGATCAAATTTGGGCCAGGCACGCTGGTGCACACCTGTAATCCCAGCACTTTGGGAGGCTGAGGCAGGTGGATCATGAGGTCAAGAGATCAAGACCATCCTGGCCAGCATGGTGAAACCCCGACTCCACTAAAAATACAAAAACTAGCTGGGAGTGGTGGTGTGTGCCCATAATCCCAGCACTCAGGAGGCTGAGGCAGGAAAATCACTTGAACCTGGGAGCTGGACATTACTGCGAGCCCAGATCATGCCACTACACTCCAACCTGGTGACAGAGCAAGATTCCATCTCAAAAAAAAAAAATTATTCTATTAAATATCCCTGAATCCACTAATCTAGGTTCCATTGCTATCTGCAGAAATAGTCAATTTTTATGAAAATCAGAGGATTTGGTGAACATGAGCCTTTCTAAGGTGGTAGCTGGGCTGCCACACTAGGAAGGAGAAGGGTTAGGGGAGTTGAGTGAATGTCCCAGAGGCAACAGCACCAGTCCACTGCCCAGCAGACTATGTGATGGGTAGACAGGCCCAGGAAGTTCCTACTCTGGTCTCTTACCAAAATGCAGTTGGGTTTTTGGGGGCTCCTGAGTTTTACACTACCAGTGTTACTGCAAGTAACTTCGGTAGAGTTAGGCATAAAGAGGTGTATAGGTCCCCACAGGCACTGGAATAAGCCTTGAATCACAACCACTTTGGTTACTATAAATAAAGTTGGTATGGGGAACTGGGAATGGGTAGAGGGTATTCCTAGTTTTACAGAGAACAGCAATCTGTTCCTATCTTCTTTACAGACAATAAAATAAAAGGATCAAGTTTTTAACAATTGAACAAAATATTAGACATAGGTGTTAAGCATTAGACTTAATATGCCTATGACATAATTTCCAAGCAATATCTTGTCAATAGGTCTCTCTTCAAAGGTAATGACATGAGAAAGAAGAAGAAGATAATATGAGGGTAATAGTAGTTGTGATGAAATATCAAATGCTGATATACTAGACAGGGAGTGATTTCATACTACTTACACCACTTTTAATTAGCCTTAGAAAAAAGAAGTAGTTCAACAAAGCGTTTCATTTAAAGGAAATTTCAAACTTAAGCAATCAATTTCCCATATGAAAGGTGAAAGAAACTACAATTTATTTTTCTTAATCCTGGGAAGTAAAATATGCTTCTGTTTAATCTCAGTCTTCATAGTTTAATAATACTAGATTGCTTTCCCTTCTCTGTTGTGTGCTAACTCAGGATAGAATATTACCTCTATGTCTAAGCATGGATAGAAAGTGAAAACAACCAGGCAGTCAAAGGAAGTTCAGAACTTATTGCATATTTGATAATTATTCATCAGTTTTCAGTTTCAGCTATTTGCCTCTTCAGAAACTTTTCTTAAATAAGACCTCTCATTCTTTAGACTTCATTACACACAATATATTTTATGTTTGGAATACTATTAGCAAGTGTTTATAGAGCCCTTACTCTGTTATAAAGAAGTGCTAACTGAGTTACATGTAATATTTTATTTGTACCTGCCTATTAATTCTCTTAAGTATGTATTATTGTCTCTATTTTGTAGATGAGGAAAGTAAGCACAGAGGCGAAAAAATTTTCTCCAACATTTCAACACAGGAAATCTATCTACAGTGAATGTTTTCTTGTTAACTGTGTGTGTTAACTGTGTGTGTGTGCGTGTGTGTGTGTATATTTCTACATTATGTGATCATATGTGCATGAAGTGTGACAACTTATATGCCACTAAGAATTTTTATTCACTCAAAACATATAGCAAGAATAAAGAACTAAGTCCAGTGTTACATATTTAACCAAAATTATTAGAAATCATGAATTAATCATTTCAATTATGGTAAAGGAACTTTAAGAAAAGGCAAATATAATTGAATATTTCCATTAAATGTCTCCAATATTTATTCTTTTTTATGTAAGCCAACTTTGTCTTTTGAAAAGACATTCCCTGAAGAAGAAGAATGACTTTCATGGATAGGTCTGAACAAGAAAAGAAACAGAAAAAGGCTGAAGAACATGCTCGGTGGCTTCTATACTATACCATTCAGAGCCCCTGGGGCCCCAGACTGCAACAAGTGAGTTAGCAGGCACTGTGAGTAGGACTCTGAACTTGCCCATATCCTGATAGGCCTCTTTTGACTATTTTGGCCACGGGAAGAAAGAGCTATGAATGTGAAGGTATAATTCTACTAGTTACTCTGAAAGTAGAATAACCATCTAGTCTAGGGTTAGTTTATGAAAGAATGAAACATCCTTCAACCTGAAAGCTTGCTCTTAACAGACAGACTCTTTTAGGAGTATCTGAGAAAAGAACAATAGATAATCACCAGGCTACAATTTGACAAGAGATCAGATATTCTGGGAACCTGGACCTACTCTCAGTCAGGGTCCCTCTAGAATAAAGCTCCTAACACTCACCCCTCCTTCTGGAAATGGAGAAACGTGGTTATATTATCCGTGGTTTCACTCTTCACTGAAAAACTTCATAGGTGGCATCTGACAATTTCTCAAGATCCAAGTCCACAATTAAATTATCTTTCAAAATGTTAAGCAATAAAAGCTGTGTACCTTTTTAAATAAATTATTTTTAAAAACATAACTGCAGCCCTGGTGACAGGAAATAAAAAGAAAACTAACTTCCTCATCCTTATCAGTAGTGAGGTCAAATTATCAACAAAATGCTTTTATTATACCCACTGCAATTTACATTGTTTTCAAAGTTCACTTCGATGGAAAATGCACAGTTAAGGTCTTTTCCAGAGTCATTTAAAGAAAAACCTGAAGCATAATGTAAAACTAATTAGTCATATTTTAAAATAAGCAGTTTCATGATGATCCTAAATGCCTTTGATTCTTTTTTGAGAGGTAAGTGGGTGTTAAATTATACATGAAAATTACTTCTTACAAAAGAAACATTTTATTAAAAATCTTTTAAAAGTATGATATATTCTCATAATTAAATTTCATGAAAGAAAAACCTTACAAAGAATAACTTAGACCAGTCACAATGGCTCACACTGTAATCCCAACACTTTGGAAGGCCGAGGTGGGAGCATTTCTTGAGCCCGTGAACTGGAGACCAGTCTGGTAACATAGTGAGACCCTGTGTCTAAAAATGAAAGAATAAAAAGCTAGCTGAGTGTGGTGGCATGTGCCTATAGTGCCAGCTACTTGGGGCCGGTGGGGGAGGAGAAGTGTTGAGACGGGAGGATGGCACTGAAGCCAGGAGTTCGAGGTTGTAGTCAGATGATATGACTGTGTCACTGTACTCTGGCCTGGGTGGAAGGGTGACAAGCAAGACCATGTCCCAAAAAATACATAAGAAGAAACTTTTGGTAGTTAAAGGGAAATGCAACATTTTAAGGCAAATCATCTTGAGATGGACAGGATTTGGGAAAAAATCTGCACACATTTTTCAAGCCAAATCTTTCTTTATAAGCAGTATGATGGAAATCCTATTGTCATAGAGTTTTCAACTCATTGTTTTCTTCCTTAATTGTATTTACTCCTAAGCCGGTTTTTTTTGGTGGGGAGGGGGTAGAATAAATATCTATTCAATTAACTGAGGTTTCTTCTCCAGATTTTGCTTGGGGGTCTAGACTTTAATGGGGTAAAAAATGACTGGCATTAATCAAACAATAAATAATTATGGATTTTATGTAGTCCACTCATAGCAATCAGATTTTTATATGATTTTGCCTCTTTCCCACAAATTCATTTCTACTTAACAGTGATACTTATTTTGTGCTCCAACTTGAGGTTTAAGAGACAATAAGACAGAATGCCTTTCATTCAGTGTATATGGGGGAAAATGTTTTAAAGAAAAAGGACCCTCTTCTCTGTTATCACTAAAATAAGGGTAGGGAAGAGAAATATGATTCTATAATATATTCAAATGAGAGTGCTAGGTGCATTATCTCTGTTATTGCTAATTGCACAAACACTCTGCAAGGTATATATTAGACTTTGTTTATATTAGATATTATAAATGAGAAAGATGATGATCTTAGAGAGATGAAGTAATTTGCTTAAAATCATGGAAAAGCTCTGACTTAAACTAAGGTAGATCTCACCCCAATCATGCAGCTCTATTGTGCTTGTCTTCATTTGAAGCAGTGTGTGATCAAATTCCTATAAATCTGGAGTCAGAGGCAGAGCCTATGCCTGTGCCCATTAAGGGACTAGGTACAGAAACTTCCAAGTGTCGGGCTTTATGATGGGCAGCAATTCAAAATACTATGCCTTGCATAAATTTAACTTAAAAAAAAAAGAAGAAATAAGTGAATAAGATAACCACAGAACTTTATTGTCTCAATAGTCTGATAAATGCTAAAGGAATGAATTTGATGTTTTGTACATATGTGTGACAAAAAGAAGATCTTCACAGGAACATGTGTAAGAATGCTTTTCAATGCAGACTGCTTTAAGAAAGAATGAGTTTGGTTCTCTCAGAATATATCAGAAGATCACACCTCCACCTTGATTTATGACTTACTAATAGAGAAATGACATGATGCTTATTTTAACATTGTTCTTATAAATTAAAATTAATACAGATATAGTGTGTAGTGAAGTATCATGATTAAGAGATCTCATAGGCTTTGCAATCAGGCAAACCAGGGTTCAAATATCAGCTCTTAAATTATTAGTGATCTTGAGCAGTTAATTTCCTTGTATGTTTTTTCCCATTTGTATAATTGGGAAATTACTAGCCATTTCAGAGTGGGAACTTTTGTACAGATTTAGTGATATATAATAAAAAACCTAGTGCATACCTGAAAGATCTGCACCTGTGGCTTGGTAAATTGCAGCCCCCATGGCTGCTTTCTGCTGAGTGTCTGTGGCTTTTCCAGGCGCAGAGTGCAAGCTTCCAGTGGATCTACCATTCTTGCATTTGGAGGGTGGTGGCTCCCTTCTCATAGCTCCACTAGGCAATGCTCCAGTGAAGACTGTGTGTGGGGGCTCCAAACCCACATTTCCCCTTGGTGTTGCCCTACTAAAAGTTCTCTGTGAGGGCTCTGCCCCTGCAGCAGCCTGGAACCCCAGGTTCTTCCATACATTCACCGAAATCTAAATGGAGGGTCCTAAGCCTCAACCCACACACTCTGTGTACTCACAGGCTTAACACCATATGGAAGCCACCAAGGTTTATGGTTTGCATTCTCCAAAGTGGCAACTCAAGCTGTAACTGGACCCCTTTGGGCTCTGACTGGAGCTGGAGCAGCTGGGATGTGGAAAGCAGTATCCAGAGGCTGGCAGGGCAATGGGACCCTGGGCCTGGCCCACTAAACCATTCTTCCCTCCTGTGTCTCAGGGCCTGTGATGAGAGGGGCAGCCTGGAAGATTTCAGAAATGACTTTGAGGCCTTTCTCTTATTGTCTTCGCTATTAACACATAGCTCTTTTTCAATGCAAGTCTCTCTGGGAAGTGGTTGTTCCACAGCGTGCTTTAATTTCTCTCTAAAAAATGCTTTTACTTTCTCTGCCACATGAACAGGCTGCACATTATACAAATTTTTATGCTCTGCTTCCTGTAAAAAATATAAATTGCAACTTTATGTCATTTCTTTGCTCCCGTATCTGAACATAGGTTCTTAGAAGCAGTCAGGTGACATCTTGACAACTTTGATGCTTAGAAATTTCTCCCATCGGCTACTCTAAATTTTCGCTCTCAGGTTCAACTTTCCACAGATTCCTAGTGCATAAACAGAATGCATCCTTTTTTTTTTTTTTGTATTAAGGTATAACAAATGTAACCTTTGCTTTAGTTCTCAATAAGTTTCTCATTTCCATCTAAGACCTTGTCAGCCTAGACTTCACTGCCTGTATCACTATCAGCATTTTGGTCACAACCATTTAACCTGTCTTTAAGAAGTTTCAAACTTCCCCTCATTTTCCTGTCTTTTCTTGAGCCATCCAAACTCTTCCAACCTCTCTGCATATTACTCAGTTCCAAAGTCACTTCCACAGTACATTTATAGCAGGTATGTTTATAGAAATGTTCCACTTCTTGGTACCAATTTTCTGTATTAGGCAATTCTTACATTCCTATAAAGGCATATTTGAGACTAAATAATTTATAATGAAAAGAGGTTAATGAGCTTATTGTTCTGCAGGCTGTACAAGAAGCATAACATAGGCATCTGCTTCTAGGGAGGCCACAGAAAGCTTACAATCATGGTAGAAGGTGAAGAGCAAGAAGACATTTCACATGGCAGAAGCAGGAGCAAGCAAAAAAGAGTTTGGAGGGGAAGTACCACATATTTTTAAACAACCAGATCTCATGAGAACTTACTCACTGTCACCAGAACAGCACCAAAGACATGGTGATAAACCATTCATGAGAAATCCACCCCCATGATCCCATCACCTTCCAGTAGGCCCCACATTCAACACTGGAGATTACAGTTCAACATCAGATTTGGGCAGGACAAACATATAAACTCTATCACTCAGCTACATATTTTAGGCATAATTAAGACTTGAGAGAATTAAGCATGCTGGCTGAACTCATGAGAAACTCATAGAACTGATGCATGTTTTAATCACTATCTTATAAATCTCTGATTATATACACACAAAAAACACTTTGAAAGCTTTGGTGATGCTAGTAGTTTTTTCAAGGCTCTATTTTCATTTCTATGAAGCAGTTTCCTACTTCTTAGAAAAAGAAATAATTTCAGAAACAAATTTATTTTGGAAATACAAAATCTGTGTAAAACTATTTAATTTCTTTTTTTTTCCAGAAGAATTAGAAAGATTAACCGGAAGGTTAGAAGTATTACAGAAGGACAAAATGGATAGAAGTTGACATTTAATTAAATTTGAACTTTCATTTATGTTATGATTTGATCCTTATACCTCCATGGTATCTTTAATATGTTAAGTGCTTAAACAAGCTCTTGTATATAGGAAAAACAGAAGTTTCCTCAACCACCTGATAATAGATTCCAGAATAGCAAGGAGGTAAATATGTAAAAAACTAAATAAATAAAAGGGCTGAATATGCCAGAGGAAAACTGAGAAACTAGAGGCTCGACTAAGAATGAAAACCACAGTATAGGAGTAAAGAGACATGAAAAGTAACCAGATTGAAGATTCAGGTGAGACTTTAGAGTTTAACATCCTGGTAGATTCTCCACTTAAGGGATAAAGCAGAGCCTGTAGTTAAAGTCACTGAGATATAGAGGAAATGGAGATTTGTGAATTTAGGGACAAGGAATGATTAGGAGTCACAGTGTCAGATACTGAAAATACTAATGTGGATATTCAGTTGTTGCTGAAAGACAATGAGGATGAAAGAAAAATTTTTAAAAATGTGTGCAAGCCCTTGACAAAGATGAGAGAGTGTCTTAGATGTTAGTAGATGGCCCCAATATGAAAAATGCTACCAGAAGTACAAGACAGGGGAATCAAAAGAAAAGCCGTTGACTTAATATTTTAAAATGCTGATGGTCTATAAACAATAGTTTGAATCAAAGAGATATTTGTCCCCCTCATTTTTGCCCCACTGACAGAAAGAATGAGAAAAGTGCAGGATCCATGAGAGCTGCTGGGCTAGCCAGGCAATGTAGTAGTTTGAATAATGCACAGAGATACAGAGAGGAGAGCACCATGTGGATGAAGATGGAAGCAGAGATTTAAGTGATGTATCTACCAGCCAAGGAATGCTCAGAATTATTGTCAACCACCAGAAGCTAGGAATAGAAAAAGTCTCCTGCAGAGGCTCCAGAAGGAACCAATCCTGTTGGAATCTTGATTTCAGAATTTTTGCTTCTTAATCTGTGAAAGAATTAAACTCTGTTCATGTAAACCACTCTGTAATAATTTGTTGTAGCAGCCCTATTGAGTCGGTGGAAAAAAAAAAACAAAAAAAAAAAACACAGAAAACTAGATTTTCAGCCAGCAAGATGAAGTAATGGAAACACATAAAGAAAACACTTAAAGATAGGCATCATAGTTAACAGAGACATGGACAGTGATAGACTACTTGGCCTGAGAAAAGGAAGAACTACTTTGTTTGCATAATAATGACAGAGAGGGAGGTAACAGAGAGGGAGGTAACAGTAAGAAAGATGCTTTGACCTAGAGATAACCAGTTGTTCATGAAAGGAAATTAGGAGTTGAGAATCATAAAGAGCATGTAGTTGGGTGCAGTGGCTTACACCTGTAATTCCAGCACTTTGGAGGCCAAGGAGGGCGGATCACCTGAGGTCAGGAGTTCGAGACCAGACTGGCCAACATGGCAAAACCTCATCTCTACTAAAAATACAAAAATTAGTGGGACATTGTGGTGGGTGCCTTTAATCCCAGCGACTCAGGAGGCTGAGGTATAATTGCTTGAACCTGGGAGGCAGAGGTTGCAGTGAGCCCGGATCATGCCACTGTATCTCAGGCTGGGAGATAGGGTGAGACTGTCTCCAAAAAAATAAAGAGCAGGCAAAAATGATAGTATTTAAAAAATGAACAAAAACAACCCACTGGAGTAGAAATTTTTTAAACTCCTAAACCCCTTTCTGAGAGACAAAAGGGAGTAGCAGAACTCAGGATTTGGAGTCAGACAGATCTGACTAACAATCCTTATTTTGCTCCAAACAAGATATACATATTTGGAAAATTTCCTTACCATTCTTGAACATCATTTTTCTTATCTATAAAATAATAATAATATTAACTCTTTTATAGAGTTGTAATGATTTACATAATATATTTTGAGCTGTGAGTACATTGCATTCTATATAATGAAGATAGAGGACTTACCTCATAGGGTTGTTATGAGATTGGATGCATATAAAATACATAGTAAACACTCATATATGTTAGCAATTTTTTAATATGAGCTTTCATCAACCTGTCCTAGACCTGAATATTAATTACAATCTCCTAGAGAAAAGCAGCATGAGCTGGCATTCAGTCACAGCCGATATGCCTGTCTAGACAGTCTGCTTGAGTTTTTGACACACCAGTTGTAAAACACCAGTTTAATGTGTTTTCACAGAAAATACTCAGAAAATAGAGTATTAGGACACATTTCAGTATACACCCTTTTTGAGGTGTGGCTGTCGCAGGAAAAATGTGCTGATGACATGAGAGAATATGTTATTCATGACATATTCTTGGAACATCACTGTATTGTAGTCACATTTTGTCATTGCATAAGTGTGTACAGAAAAGTAACAATCGATTGCTCAGCATGAGAAATATGCGAAGTATAAACACTTGTGTACTGTCTCTGATTTGTACTGCTCCCAGATGTTCACACATAGTAAAAGGGGAAGGTGGGAACCAATAACTTTGTTTATAGTAAACTAAAACTTCCCTGATAATCTTGGATAAATGAATGATATCAGAATTACAATTTCTTAAGTATATTCTATAGTGATAAACATTATCTCTGGATCAGAGAGAACAGTTAGTATCTACATTACTTTATAATTTCTTTTTTTAAACTTTTGGAATAATGAATATGCCAAATGAATAATTTCATGGCACTTTTATTAGGCAAATATTCACAAACACATTGGGCATTGAACTGAGTCAAATTCTCTGTCTCCAGAACTTCTAATGTAACATGCCTGAATACTTTCATTCACTTGTTCAAGAAAGAATTACTGTGTAATTACCATATTCCATGCACTATTCTAGGTACAGGTACTAAAACTGCAAACTACATAGTTGTCCTCAAGGAGATTACATTTAGTGGGGTGGAGGTGGGATGGCTGAGAAGATAAACCAAAAACAAATAAACAAATAGAATAATAAGTGCACTTAATTAAAGAAATACAGTAGGAAGTGACAAAGTGGTGCTGTTTACATGATGGCTCACCGAAAAGATAGTATTGAAGGTAAGGTCTGAATTATTTTAAGAAGTCAGTTAAAAAGAAAGCTGAAGCAAAGGCTTTCCAAGTTGAGGCTAATAAAGCACTGTGACCTTTTGTCTTAGCTTGGGCTGCCATAACAAAATATCAAAGACTGGGTGATATAAACAACAGAAATTTATTTCCTCACAGTTTTGAAGGGTGGAAGTATAATATCAGGGCACTAGCAAGCTCAGGCTTTGGTGGCAGCTCTCATTCTGGTTTACAAATGGCTGCGTCTCCCGCTTCCTCTTCTTATAAGGTCACCAATCTTATTGGATCAGGACCTCATCCTTATGACCTCATCCAATCCTAATTACCTTCTAAAAGCCCTATCTCCAAATACAGTCACACTGGGGCTAGGACTTCAGCACATGAAATTGGAGGGACACAATTCAGTCCTCAGTACCTAGGGAAGGAGTTCAGCTGTGGGGAGAGTATAAAAAATGCCAGTGTAGCAGAAGTGAGAAAACAATCGACAAGGCAGTAGGCTAGTTAGGCAGGATCCACATAACATAGGGTTTCTAAGGCAAAAGTTAAGAACGTGGATTTTATTCTACAAGTTATGGGCAGGGGGCATAGAATAGACGGTGTGAACTGGGGAAATGCATAATTTGATTTGTAGTTTAAAAAATTAGTCTGGCTGTTTGGTGGAGAGAAATGTTATGGGAAGAGTCAGGACCAGCTATGGAATTTGAGAAGTGCAATATAAAATAAAACACAGAAATTCTTGTTCAAAAACTATTAGGAATTTCAAGATGATAACAGTACAACATTAATCAACTGTCAGACTCTTCTGTATGGGGCCCTCCATGACTGCAGAGGTCACAAATCCATGAAGAGAACTCTAGAATCATGAGTAGAAATAGGAAGACAACTTACAAGATTATTGCAGCTTCTGCATTTGAAAAATCATGATGCCCTGTAATAAAGTAGTGGTGGTGGGAATTAAGGGAGGTTGATAATTGAGGAAACACTTTGGATAGAAAACCCAGAGAAGTAAATATGGGAGGCTGGGAAAAAGGAGAATCTGGATTTAGCAGATGGTGGGATGGTGAGTTGAGCTTGGGAGGCTGAGGGAGAAACAGGTGGACTGGAGGTAGGAATCAAGTGTTCATACCTGGAAGGCTACATTTAACAGTCAATAAAAAATCAAATTACTGAAAAATAATGTACAATATTTTGGGACCAGACATGGTGGCTTACACCTCTAGTTATAGCACTTTGGGAAGCCGAGGCAGGAGAATCCCTTGAGCTCAGGAGTTCAAGACCAGTCTGGGCAACGTGGCAAAAACCCAGCCCCATGGAACATACAAATATTAGCTGAGCATTGTGGTGTACACCTATAGCCCCAACTATTCAGGATGCTGAGGTGGAAGAATCACTTGAACTCGACAGGTCGAAGCTGCAGTGATCTAGCTGTTATTGTGCCACCATACTCCAGTCTAGGTGACAGAGGAAGACTCTGTCTCAAATGAAAAAAAAAAAAAAAACTTGCACACACATGTATGACCATTGTGTCACTGTTTACAGTAGCAACCAACCCAAATGCCCATCAATGACAGACTGGACAAAGAAAATGTGGCACACATACACCATGGAATACTGTGCAGCCATAAAAAAACGACAAGTTCGTGTCCTTTGTAGGGATATGGATGAAGATGGAAATCATCATTCTCAGCAAACTGACACAAGAACAGAACACCAAACACTACATGTTCTCACTCATAAGTGGGTGTTGAACAGTAAGAACACATGAACACAGGGAGGAGAACATCACACACAGGGGTATGTTGGGGGGTGGGGCGCCAGGGGAGGGACAGCAGGGAGCAGGGAGGTTGGGGAGAGATAACACTGGGAGAAATGGCTGATGTGAGTGACGGGGGATGGAGACAGCAAACCACCATGGCATGTGTGTACCTATGCAACAATCCTGCAAGATCTGCATATGTACCCCAGAACTTAAAGTACAATTTTAAAAAATTTGAAATATAGTTTACTCTTGGAAAACACCAAAATATCAAATATATATAGCTTTTCCTTGACAATTTTATAAATTGTTGTGGTTGTGGTTTGAAAACTGGCTTCTATTTATGTTTAAGTGTGATTTTCTTTATACAATCTGTGAGGTAATAAACATAACTATTTTTATTTTAAAAATTGTTTAAATCACCCATGTTTAGCAGTGCTTTTAAACTATCTCTGGTAAAAAATATTTTTCCTTAATTTCAAGTCCATTGTGGATCAATACTTTTGTAAAATATTTTTTAAAATCCTAATTACTGACAATATAAAATTGTGGAAAACGAAAAATTCAAGCCCATTATTTTACTATTAGAGTCAATAGATATAAAATTGCTATGTAAACATCCTAGAAGTGTTTAAAAGACTAATCTCCACTTATTTTTTTATTTTCATGGATATGTAACAGTTGTATATATTTATCATATAAATGTTATGTTTTGCTATGAGCATACAATGTGTAATGATCAAATCAGGGTAATTATCAGTTACCTCAAATATTTATCACTTATTTGTGTTAAGAACATTCCGAGGTCAGGCGCAATGACTTACGCCAGTAATCCCAGCACTTTGGGAGGCCGAGGTGGGCATATCACGAGATCAACAGATTGAGATCATCCTGGCCAACATGGTGAAACCCCATCTCTACTAAAAATACAAAAATTAGCTGGACGTGGTGGTGCACGCCTATAGTCCCAGCTACTTAGGAGGCTGAGGTAGGAAAATAGCTTGAACCTCAGAGGTGGAGGCTGCAGTGAGCCGAGATTGTGCCACTCACTGCACTCTAGCCTAGTGACAGAGCAAGACTCCATCTCAACAACAACAACAACAAAAAAAAAAAAAAAGGAAAGAAAAGAAAAGAACATTCCGAATTTTCTTTCCTAGCTATTTGAAGTATACAAAATACTATCATTAACTATTGTTTCCCTATTGTGCTATTGAATATTGGATCTTATTCCTTCTATGCAACCCTATTTTTGAACCCATTAGCCGATATCTTTTTAATCCCCCACTCCCTCAGTACCCTTCCCACCCTCTGTTAACCTTCATTTTAATCTATACCTTCGTGAGATCAATTTTTAGCTCCCACATATGAGTAAAAACATGCAATGTATGTCTTACTATGCCTGGCTTATTTCACTCCTCCAGTTTCATCCATGTTGCTGCAAATGAAGGATTTCATTATTTTATGGCTAAATACAATTACATTCTGTCTGTGTAGCACATTTTCTTTATCCATTTATCCATTGTTGTTCACTTAGCTTGATTCCATACCTCGGCTATTGTGATAAACACAGGAGTGCAGATACATTTTTGATGTGCTGATTTCCTTTCATTTAGATATATGCCCAGTAGTGGGAATGCTAGATCATAGGGTAGTTCTGTTTTTAAGTGTTTTGTAGAAACTCCGTACTGCTTTCTGTACTGATTATATTAATTTACATTTGCATGCACTAAATTATGTATGAACATTTCTCTTTCTCTGCATCTTTGCTGGCATCTGTTATTTTTTGTCTTTTTGATAAAAGCCATTTCAACTGGAGTGAGATGATAGCCATTATGGTTTTGATTTGCATTTCTCTGATAACTGATGATGTAATCTCCATTCTTGTACTTACCTCATTGCAAACTGAACCAGTCACTCTGAGAAGCACTGTTTCTGACTACCTCCCAATAACTATTCTTCATTTCTTTTCCTAACCAAACAACTTATCTTTCTATCTCCCTCCTAATGATTAAGTTGTTTGGTTAGGAAAAGAAAGGAAGAATCCTTTAAATTGCTTTGTCTATGTCAGGCAGGTTACCTCTTCTCTTACATACTACCTGTACCATAGGTTGTTAGACATTTTTAAGTCACACCCAGTTCTTCCACTAATGAGAAGCAGTAAGAGGTGGATAATTAACCCTAAGTGTGGAATAAAAAAGAGAGAAGAGACTTCCATGGCAATTGAGGTTTAGGATAGGTTATCCAAAAATAAAACAATAATATGCTTTTTACCACTGTTATCTCTGGTATCCATTCTATTAAAATAATATCTGTTACTTTCTTAGCCCTGAATTTGAAAAGTCTCCTTTGTTGTCCTCACCTGCATGAATGAGAGACTCTAGGCTGTTGAAGAAGCCTATGTGTGGGGCAGAGGAGCTCAGAGTGAGTGGACAAAGCAAATATAAGCCTGCCTTACTAATTTCGTAGGATATTCACATTTCTGAAGTTACACAAATATAAACATGAAAAACATTCATTATAAAGGAAACACAGGAAAAGTGCAGACACTTGAAGAATGTGCATTTTTTACAACTGCATTTGTTTTATTCCAGTGTTTTTAGTTGAAAGAATAACAAGCTACACAGTTAACAGATAAAAGATGATGTTTCAAGTAATTGACGGGAAATGCTATGTATATGAAATAAGGTCAGGAATTATGTATGAGACTGGTCTGGGAATTGAAAAGCAGGAACCAAGGCAATACTATGCTAAAAACCCTGATTTGTAGCACTTTTATATTTCTGTGGTATAAATATTCCCACCATGGCTGTTTTTACACTACCAACTTGAACGTGAAGTGGGACAAGATGCCCAAAAATATACAGTTACATTACATTACACACCAGAAGCACACCAACAAATATAGAATTTCTACCATTTAGATACTATATACATAAATGACCTCAAGAGGAGGAAAAATCGTAAAATAATTGGAAAATATGTTTTGAGTACACATTGTGCCTATATATTTTTACATATTTATATGTTCAAATTTTTGATAATGCCTGGGTTTAACAACCAGCTTGTTAAATTTTTGAAGATTTAACAATCAGCTGTTTTGAATTAGTATAAACAAGCTCTAATATGCCACTAAATTGGGTTTGCCACAGCATTAAATTCAGGTCTTACTCTACCTTAAGTTCCAACTTTAGAGTCCACAAGCAACACAATATAGCATAGTCTAATTTTTCTGTTGGAGTTCACAAGGGGAAAATGCAATACAGTATTCACTCTTTAACAGACAGCTGTATCACGATTGATCATTCCTGGTCAGGGATAAGTGGAAGTATTCTATAAATTAAAAATGACATCTTAGTAAAGGAATATTTTAATTCAATATATGGTTAAATAATAAAGCTAAATATGTGCAAAAAAGATAAGAAATAATTGTTTCTGTATTAGTGTTCTCTAACAACGATAAATATCACAACAGGTGATGCTTATCAAAATTGCTTGTATGCAGTTGTTAATACAAAACATTGAGGAGTTACTAGTTGTTTCTTATCATGAAAAATCTACCTACAAAACTAACTGCTAGTCAAATTGAAACCTGTCTGTTTGTTATGTAGTAGGACCACTAAATCCTATTCATGAACCAATGTGAAAAATAAACTATGAATGTGAAAAACTGAAAGTCTGTGGACAATTTTCTTTTCCTCCTAGGTACCACTGACATGACTTGTTCATTTCTTGACTGACAGTAAAAAGTATTGTTTCTGATTTCATATTTAAAATACAAACCAAAGGCAATGAGTGAAACTCCAGCATATTCTGATTCTCCCAAGGCCAGAATAATAATGAAGACCGAAGTGAATTTGAATGAGGAGATAATAACATTAGCTACACCTAAGAAATGGCATGGCAGCTATTTTATATTGAAGAGTGGTCTTAACAATTTTAACTTATTTTGGGCATAGGAAAAAAGATAGATGTCAAAAGTAACGAAATGATACATTTTTAAACACTATTTCTATTGTCCAGTTGTGGATTTGATTTTATATGCAAAAGTTGCTACTCTTTAAGTTTAATATCTCTTATAGTATGCAGGCTACTTACATTAGAATCAAAGGGTAGTGGACAAAAGAGAGCAAGGCTTGATACAAACATAGATACCTGGGCTCCACCTGATGCATATTTCTGAATCAGAACATTGAAGGTGTCCTCCACAGCCCCTTCCCTCCATCATGGCTACTGGGGGTGATCCAAGCATGATTCACGTTAAGAAGTAGTTTGTTTTCCCAAGCCTTACCACCTGCCATCTAGTTTAAGGCGTGACCCCTGAAATTCTGGTTTCTTTTTTGAGGGCTTTTCTTTTCCAGGATGACTGAGAATGAAAATTTTCATTCCCTTCAGGGTAAATCTCAGGACTGTGAACCCATGACAATTATATCAGAACACAAGACATGACCTGGTACATTCAGGATTTTCAGACTCGCATAACATTAGAACTTAGGGAACCTCAGTTCCAGGTTGACCTGCATAGAAAGCCAGGCCAAGTGTTACTAGGTCTTCCCCCAAAACGGTGCTACTTGTACATTCCATACTTAGACTTCTTTGGATAATATCCATCACTTGAACAAATAAAAACAAACTATATTTCATAGGCAGAATGTCATGATAACCCATTAAAAGGAAAATTCTTTCCCATTTTATAAAAAGCAGCAGTCTGAGAGATTCATCCCAGACTCAACCACACCTAATTTATATCATCAAAAGAACACAAAAATGGGGATTTTGACATTTTCCACATGAATAAAGGATAGGACTTGCTTTATATTTCTGAAAATAAATAGAACATTTTAAAGTGAATTTTCCCCACATAAATGTCTCTTCTAAAGGTAATTCATACTTTTACTTCTTGGGAGAGAGAAAATCTATAGCCTAGAAGTGAGAGTTTGTACTGATTACACTCTTCAGAGTTGATATAAATGGATAGAGTTAGTTTCCATTAAAAGCAGACTTATACATAATATGTATTTCAAAGTACATATATGCAATCTTTATTGAATTAAGGTATGTACTCTTTTTAATTTAAAGATATGCATTCTTTTTTTATTCTTCTTTTCTGCATCAGCATTTCTAATTTCATTAAGCATGACCAAAGATGATTATAAGTTTCATGCATTCATTTTTCATTTTAGAAGTGTTTAATAGACCTTCACTATATCCCCAATAGTGCCAGATTAACTGTAATAAAAATGGCATGTCCTAAATTTCAAAGAGGTAATAATTAATATTTCTGGTATCCTTTGAGCAGCTTTGATGTACAATTCAGGAACTACTCTTTCAGCTAATACAGTATTCAAATAAACTATTTACAAATTTAATATAAAAATTTAGTGTTTCAGTATTTCATTTGTCTAATAAGTACTGTATCATTTATAGATCTCATAAAAACATATGCCTTTGAACTTAAAGTTAAAATACAGAATTATTCACTAAATTACAACTTTTAAATTGTAAATTCAGAATAAATCTGTTAGCTACTCTGATGTGCAAAATTGCCTTGAACATTAATTGTATTTAAAATGTAAAATATACACAGATTGCTCCTGTAAATAATGTAAAACACATTACTTCTAATGTTATTATTTAATTTATAATTTCTATATTTATTATAAATACTGATTTAAAATATGTATACTACAAGGCAAATAATTATCATCCCAATCTATGGAAATGAGAATTTTCTGTGCCAATGCATTGATAATTTATTTAAATCATTAATTTTGATCACATCACAGTATTTGTGGTTCTTTGTCTGTAACTCTATGAGTATATATCCAATCCATTTCTGTTATACAAACTAAGTCTCTAAAATTTTTAAAAAGTTTGTGCCCTAGAATAAGCCATATTATTACCTAATTCTTCCAGTCTTTACTCAAAAACATCTGAACTCCCACTAAAATTTTTGCTACCTCCTTTTACTGCTTCATTTGCATTTCTTTAGTTCTCTTAATACATTTGTGTCTTCTCATGTCTGTATAGATTCATTAGTGCTGTTTGACAGAGTCTTTCATATCATTATTATATAATCTGTTGATCTTCATCCCCCTCATTTGAATGTTTACAATTCTGCAATATTTTTGTTTGTTCTATTGTTTTTGCTGGTTTTCTTTTTTACCACATTTTCCCTTTGATAGGGTCAAAACTCACATAGTTATTAAAATGACATCAGACTGAATTATTTTTAATTCACATAGCTTTGTCTGTTTCTGTTGGCATATTTGTAATGCTAATAACAAATGTAATCAAGTAAATCGGCAGTATCATTATAGGAAAGATGTACTACAATAAAGGAAGTGTGATTCTCGATAGAATATACTACCAGCAGCTCATGCAAACTTAGATGGGGAAGTACAATCAGTTTAGCATATCTTAAGAGTAGGCATCTAGCAGACAGTAAACAAATAAGAATACGATTCAAAAGATAAATTGGGGCTGTATAAAGTGGAATCCAGTTGACTAGGAAATTATAGGTGTTTTCCTGGAAATATTGAACTACCCAAATAAGGCAGAGTATCACAAATTTGTAGTGGTCCAGGTAAATGCAAATATCTCCAGCAGTACTTACCTTCTCTCAGAGTTCTATGGACATTATTGTCAGTTGTAGTAACCCTGGTTAAGCATTTTGCTCTCTGAAGACAATGACAGCACAGACAAAAGACATGATAATATTGCCATGTGGTGGTACATGCAACTATGCTGACTAGGAAAGAAAATGAAGATAGGGTGTAACTATTGGGAAAAAACAGAGTGGTTAAGAGACTCCATGGGATCAAAGAAAATGCATGATAGAAGTAACAGGGAGGTAATCAGGAAAATAGGAAGTTGCATCCAGAAAGAAGAATCTCTGAACTTACTATTATGGAAACGGGTTTCTGTGATGCCAAGTTTTAAAGTATAGCTTTGGCAGAAGTGGAAAACTAAAAGAGGTGGGTATAAAGGTTTCTGCAGTTAGCAAGGTCGGGAATCTGATGAGCTAGCTTGTTTGACAGAGTACTGACACTAGATTCCAGTCATCCAGAATGATCTAGGAGTTCCTTGTAAACGAGAGTGGCTGGGAGTTTAAGTAGATAAAAACAACTCTGGTGAGCAGAGAGTTCAGCCCAATTTCATAAGCCTCCAGAGAACAAGGAGTTTTACATGAGGGTAAAGAAGTAATAGTTGAGGAGCAGCAGTGGGAGAAAGGAAGGATAAATCCTCCCTTGCTATTCTGAAATAGATCCACTGGAAAGTAATGCCTTTAGGTCTTTAGTGGAGATTCAAATTTCCCAAAAGTGGAAACAGCATTCGGGAAACAGATTATGAAAAAAATTGAGCTTGCTTACTCTGAAACAGGGATTCCAGAGAACAAAGTAGAAAGATTTTGGAAAGAAAGGAGCTTTGGGAGAATGAGTTTGGGTTGAAAAAAAATACAAAGTGCATGAGGATTATTACTTAGGAAAGAGGGCATGACAAGATATACCTATATCAGGGTCAATAATCGGATAACAGGTATTCTAGAGTTAACTGGCTGCAAGCTTTCCAAATAATTGATCCTGGGAGTCTGTTGTTAGGTATGTGATTGGTGGCTAGATCTTTCAAAGCTTAGGGGAGCTTTACTAGATGGTTAGGTAGTCAGCAGCAGAGGAACTAGGGTTAGAGCCTTGTCTCTAGAATCTGGGAAGGGATAGTAAAAATTGTTGTGATCTATTGATTCATGTATTATTTCTCTGTTTTGGTCACAATTGTTACTTAATTTTTTTTTTATTTTAGTGTGTTTACAACTGCCTGTGTCTAGGAAGGATTATATGTATGCTACATTATGTAGATATGTATTTTAATTAATCATCTCTTTACTTTTGATAATGAACTCACTTCTTACTTTTTGCTATTATAAGATATATGCATATTATTACACAGTTATGTATATCACACATCATTATTTTCTTAAGATAAATTCTTTTAATTAAGAATACTGGGTAAAATAATACAATTGAATTGTCTGCAACACACAGGCCAAATGCTTGAGGTGAACAGTACCCCATTTACCCTGAGGTGATTATTATGCATTGTATGCTTGTATCAAAATACCATATGTATCCCATAAATATATATACTTGCTATGTACCTACAAATCTTTTTAAAGTATATAAACATTACTAAGACTCCAAATTAATTTTCCGAGTTTTTCTCACTTTTGAATAATAGTTTCTTTAGAGGATAGCTTTCTCAAATACTGGGTTTTATAACTTTAAATAATCTTTGATCATTTGAAACCTTAAAAGTACATTGTTATTTTACTTTATACTTTTTTATGTATTAATGACATTTATCATATCCTTATATGTTTATTTGGCATATGTGATTTGCTTGTTCAGGTTCTGTGCCCCACTGTTTTTTGATGTTCATACTTTGTTTGTGTATGTGAATTAATAGGAGATCATTACATATTAATTTTGCTAAACTGTCAAATATCTGGCATATAATTTTTCAGTTTTAATTGACTTTTACATTGTGTTGTGATATTTTAAATTTATAGTTTAGATTATACATGCATGCACCTGTACATAGATGTAGACATATTTATCACATTCATATATACATGTATATATTTTTTAACTTGGCATGAGATACTTTCAGGTCTTATTTTCTAAACTATTATACAAATCACATGTACTACATTTTACTTAGACTAAATTTTATGTTATAATTATTTGAATTAAAATATTAAAAGTTTTATTACTTCTAGTAAAATGGTGGTCTTAGTTATAGCTGTTATTTAATTAGCTTAATCATTTTCTTTTGAAAGAAATGACTAAAATTTCTAATTAGCTATTTACAAATTTTGCTGATACCCTTTGCATGAATCTCATTCTAAAAAAAAAAATCAGGCTACTAATTTCTTTCTTTAAATAAAAATGGTATGTATGTGTTATACACTCATATATTCTTATTTGAAAATGAAATTTAATTTGTGGGAATCAAGAGTACATGAGAATGAGATTTACAGCTTTTTTATACCCATTTTGTCTTACAAGTCAGCTATTACAATAGAGAAAATTAACCATGATGGTCTTATTTTCTGAACTATTAGGAGAATTGTCAGCCTAATTTTGCAGTGACACTTATTTAACTTTTTTTTTCAATATTATACTATTATCTAGAACTAAAAGTCAAAAACCAAACCTGGATAACTTTTTCTGGTTCAAAGGAAATTCAAAGGTGCTAAAATTATTCGGAATGTTGTTTTTATTTAAGAGCTCAGTGAATAGGAGAAATATGTAAATCATGGCAATTTTTAGTATTCTGTTTTTTTGATAAAATTCAAGAATATAAATAGGTTATATACTCTTTATAAAATATTTAATAAAAATCTGTTTTCTCATTGTAAATATCAACTAAGATTTTTAAAACAAAGATCAAATAGTCAATAAGCTTACATGTACAAGTAATATGAAAGAAATTACCATTTTCTGTTGGCATTTCAATTACCTTAGTCAACAATAAAAACAACCTATATAAATTGTTACTATTTTAAAATGTAAAGCATCAAGCAGATAGGTTACAACATTTAGGAAAGAGTAAACCTGTTCATTGGCATTTTAGCTATAGTTTGTTTCAGAATATTTTTGCTTGTTTTACATAATCTTAAATGCCTGAGTCTTATTAAAAGACTAAAAGTCTGAGTCTTACTAAAACCATCATGAATATTAATAGTTGTAGTTAGTTAATTATTACTTTGATGACGATGGTAATTAGGTTAATATAAAAATAATTAGGTAGGTTCTTTTGAAGGGCACACGTTAGGAATAATATTGTATTTGAGATCAGAATGGACATTTTAAATGAGGAACATCACTCACTGGTTGACCAACAACTGAAGCCATCATTGCACCTACAGGTTTGGATTTTATCCTGATTTATACTATTTTACTCTACGTTATGACTCTACTATATTATCTCCCTTTAAGATTGTTGTTCATCAGAATTAAGGAGAACTATAAGTAGTATTATCTATATTGATAGAAAAAATTCTCTATTTTTTTCTTAAGAATTATGTATCTCAAATGTTACTTTTCTATGATGTCTTCTAGGCAGGTTAAGTTTCTTTGATAGCCTTCATGTCTCCTCCTTTTATTTTATGTACATAAATATGTATTTTTATAAAAAAATTACAAGACCTTTCTTAACCTTTGATGCTAGGACTATATTTTATTTATTCTCATAGCACTAATGATGTGATCGAAAAATAACACTCAGCCAAGTAAATGCATAGGGGTCCTTGCATTTCTTCCTCTTCCTTCTGTTATTCTTTTCTTAAAACTTATTTCCACAGCATAAATAATTTTCTCTCTTTGTGAAAATCACATCTTTTGTAAAATTATCTTCATGATTATATTATATTTTGGCTTGTATGTAGTCCATTCCAAGTCCTTATATATTGGCCTCAAATCTCTGTCACCATTTCCCCCATCCTCACAGTTCACTCATAAATCTTTTTATTTCACTGATGCATGGGAACAAAAGAAGCAACAGAAGAAATTTTCCACTAGCTTCAAGCAAAATAACTAAATAATTCTTCCTTTACTGCAAAAAATCTGTTTATTCTACTCTCCTGATTAAGATCAATATCTACACATGTACCAGAGATCCCATTCATCCTGGCCTACTCAAAGATAGATATTATTCAAGCAGCTCACTCCTCTTAAGAAATATCAAATATTCTGTCTTTTGGGGGGAATTACTCTTGTCAGTATATAGATATTTTTTAATGTCTTACATATTAAAATTATCATTTTTTGACCCCACTTTCCATCGAGTTGTTGGCCTATTGCTGTATTATTGGCAAAGTAACTCACTCAAAAAGCAGTCTGTACTTCCCATCTTCAGTTTTACTGTGGTAGGCAGAATTCTAAGAAACCCCCCAAAAGTTCACTGTCCTACTAATGTATACAATCTCTATAATCCCTGAGACCATAAATAGGAGGAATTTATTTCTGTGATTAGATTTTGTTATGTGGCACAGTTAATCTTAAAATAGGGAAATCATCCAAGAGAAAGTCAGAAATTCAAAGTCTGAGTGATTTTACATGAGGGAGATTTTCCATCGCTGGCTTTGAAAATGGACAAAACCACACGCTAAGAAATCTGGGTCACTGCCAGAAAGTGAGAGTAGTTCCCAGCTGACAGCCAGCAAGGAAACAGGGACTTCCCATAACCACAAGGAAGTGAATCTTGCCACAACTGTGTGAGCTTAAAAGAAGACCACGAGCTCCAGATGAGAACACAGAGTGGCTAACGGTCCTGCTGTGCCAGACTTCTGACCTAGACTCTGAGCTGATAAATAGGGGTTGTTTTTTAACCATGAAGTTACTGGTAGTTTATTTCACAGTACTGGAAAATTAATATACTTCCCATTCTCCACCGACCCATTCCTAATAGTATTTAGCACCACTATTCCAACAAAGCAGGTGATCAATGATCTCCATATTGATAAATTTTGATGGACAATATTTGATTCCATTTACCCAGACCATCATTAGTATCTCACCATATTGGCCACTTCCTTCTTCTCCATTAAGCCTCTGTGGTACACCATTCTTTCAGCTTTCTTCTTATCTCAACTGGCCTTTTTCCGGCTCTATCATACTCTCTTAACTTGGTTTCTGAGACACCACTTTCTTCCTCTAGCCTTTTCTCCTACTTTTCTGATGCTCCTTTCAATCTCCTTTGCTGGTTTTCCCCCCTCATCTTTTCCACCTCTCAAATTGAATGCTCTAGGCTGCATCCTCAGAACTCTCTGCTCCCACCCTGGCTCATCTTATCAGGTCTCATGGCTTTAAGTACCAACCACATGTTAATAACTCCAAAGTTTATATTTAGTCTGGTCTTTTTGAAATATAAGCTCATAATATCTAATTACATACTTGATGTTTCCTCTGGTATGCTTAAAAGCCAAATCAAGTGTACCATGTTCCAGCTGAAATCCCAATTATTCCCTGCCAAAACCGGATTCTTCACAGTCTTCCTCATCCAGTGAAAGCCAGTTCATCCTTCTAGGAACCTAAATTCCTGACCTTAGAGGTTTGGCTTACTTTCACTCACACCCCTCATATGTCCTTCCACATATTTGATCACACAGTAAGTTCCTTTAGAGCATACATTCAAAATATATCCAGAATCTGACTATTCCTCAATACCTCCACCACTAACCACCTGTTACAACCCATGAGAGCCTTTTCCTGGAGGATCCCATTGTTACAGATCTCTCCACAACTGCCACCACCACCACCAGATAATTAGGAATAACTGCTTTTTAAAAGTACTAAACAAAAACAGATTTCATAACTTATTTGACAAAACCCTCCAGTGGCTTCCCATTTCACTCATATTTGAAGTTTTTAAAATGCCCTCCAAAGTTCTTGATGATCTGGCCCTCAGTTGTCTTTCTGATTCTGTCTTACTATTTTTTTTCTTAGTTCATTCCACTTCAGCAACATGTTTTTCTTGTTCTTTCTCCAGCATGGTAAGCCCATGTCTGCATGAGCCTTGCAATTACTGTTTCTTCTGCCTGGGGAGGATGTTTTGTTTTGTTTTAAGATATCTTCATTGTTCAATTCCTAATGTATTTCTGTCACATTTCAGATCTCTTAAAAGAGAAGCCTTCTCTAATCACCTGAGTCATATAGTTCTATTCTGCCTTCCCTATCACTATCCCTTCATTTAGCTGTCCAGTTGATTTTTTTCTATAAAATGTATCACCATTTGAAAAATTCTATATGTAGTTTTAAAAATAGTTTAAAATTTGTTTCTCCACATGAGAATGTACATTATATGAAGGTAGACTCATTTTATTTACTGTTAGCTCTCCTACACCTCAAAAATTGTCTTGAACATAGTTTAAAATTCCTATATTGAATGTATGAATGAATGAATGCCTTACAGATGATGTTCAGACTAACTAAATAGTTCAAAAATTTCTGTGACATTTCATATAGCTGATGTCAAATAATTAGTTTTACAAATATATCCCCTCGCACACTGAGCTCATTAATACTTCAACCTTCCACCATCTCAACAACCTGAGTAGTTTAACAGAAATGTTGTTACATTTAATAAGTTCAGTATGTTTTGGAAACTAGAGCACTGTTTTTCTCCCAGAGTTTAGGTTCATGTTAGAAGGGGTACAACCATAACTGCTTCCAAAAGTTGTGGTGTGTTTCAAATTAGATTTTTTATATATATAGATAGATGCCTTAAATTCCATAATAATCCAAATCTTAATTTATTGAACAATGATTTTTATAAGGTGTTATGGTTAGCAATGAATGAGAAGAGGGTAAAACAATAAAAACTGCAAAACAAATGCAATTATCTATATTTTGTTATTCAAAATAATACTCAGTACCTAACAGAGGAATTTTCTAACGTGTTCTGTAATTTTCTTATAAACTAAAAATAAGACCTAAAGGCTTGACTGGACTCAAATAGTTTTTGGCAAGAATATTCTAACTTGGAGATGTTGTATACCTTATTTTGTACCATAATAGGAAGCATATACTTCCTGGAAACATGATCATCAGTAATACTAAGATTTATTCCTCCGCAAATATGTTGTCAGCCAGATCTCTTGCTAGTTCCATACCTAATGAACAATAGTAAGAAAAAATTGAAAAAGTTTTTATTCCCTGAAAAATTTTTTAGTCCTAACTGGTTGAACAATTATCACAACTTGCTCTTGATCCACTGCTAATCCACAAGGGAAAAACAAAAAAATTATTATTCTCTCAGGTATAATTCTTATCCAAATGACCACTTATATTAATTTAAAAGATTTTGAGAACATTAAAATTTTTTGATAAAATGGTTGATTAAATGTAATAGAAAAAGAAAGCTATGTGAATGAATCATATCATTCAAATTTTTAAAATTATATTTCCAGAGGCAGTACATTTTTATTTAAAGATTTTTTTGTATATAATTTAATTCATGTTGTTTTGTCTCTGGCTGAGGTAGAAAGCTTCCTGTTAAGTCAAAGTCATGCATACATTTTCCCTTATTCTTAATATATACCTAAAAATTCAAAGAAGCAAATATGATTAATTTTATTTATCTTGCTTACAAACATACACATACAATAACTTCTGAAAATATAGACAAAATAAAAAAATTGATAGAATAATAATATGAATAGTGGAATATGGTATATGGCCAAGTATTTTAAAGGATACATAATTCTTATGTCTTGATTCAGTAATTTCAGACTTCATATTAAGGAAAAATTTAAAAACAGCAAAAGTTTGTATATGGAATATACTGATTGCAGTGTCATTTAAATGACATACATATGCAAATTAAATTTCCATTACTAAGTATATGATCAATAAAGTTTTTTGTTGTCCCAGAATGATATTGATATTGAGCTTTTTTATATATGCTTATTGGCCACATATGTTTTCTTTTGAGACTATCTGTTCATGTATTTTGGCCACTTTTTAATGGGTGCATTGTTTGTCTTTTTCTTGTAAATTTGTTTAAGTTTCTTGTAGATGCTAGATATTAGACCTTTGTCAGATACATAGTTTGCAAACATTTTCCCCCATTCTGTAGGATGCCTGTTGATAGTTTCTCTTGCTGTGCAGAAGCTCTTAAATTTAGTTAGAACTCATTTGTCAATTTTTGCTTTTGTTGTGATGTGTCATGAAAACTACCTGTATAGCTATATATGAGAAATAGTATCATGTTTTTATTTGTTAGTTTTGCTTTTCAGAAATGTCAGTAGTCAATAACTCTCTATGTCAGTTGTTTCATAATATTTTATTTTGGCTAGAATTATTGCCCATATTGATTTTATTTATTGTCCATAGGAGAAGAGACACAAATTATGTTTCTTAGGTTTTCTCGTTAATTCAGTGATACAAATGCTTATTATTCATTGGATGCTAGATGGTACTATTGCTCCTCCTTTAGTTATTCATTAGTCATTTTATTTAAATGAGTCTTTTATTTAAGAGTATTACATCCTTTTGCTAAACTATCTCACTTTATACAATATGAGGAAGAGGTTTGTTCATATTCTGTGATTTAATAAACTCATCTGGATCTTTGTTCAGTTTTAGAACTTAAGGTAACCAACTGAGGCATGGGCTAATTATAAAAGACCAAGATTATCTGGCCATAGATTGAAATTGGTAAGATTGTGTATCAAGGAAATAAAGTGTTTGCATGTCAAAGACGTAAGTGCTTAGTTCCCAATAACCTGGGAGCCAGTGTAAATTGATATGACCTAACAAGCCCATAGCATTTCAATAGCTTCATGGAGTGCCCTGGTGGTGGAGTCTCCCAATTGTTCCAAAATTATTGTTCTATAAAGAAATCAGAAAACTACTCTCATTTTACAGAAAAAAAAGGATGGAATAAAGATATTTGAAAAGACTGGGCAAATGGACATTTCAAGAAAAAGAAAAGTATATTCTCAGCTCCTAAGCAAAACTTTTGTTTAGTATCTGGAAGTTTAGAGTAAGTGAGATATTCTGGTCAAAATTTATGATGAAGACTAACCAATGTGAAAAGTATGGAAGGGGAGGAGACAGAGCTTTAAGTTACCACCTCATGGGCCTCTGTATCAGAAGGAGGAGGCATGCTATCCTGGAAGGTAGGGTTCCTGAACAGACTTACCTTAAGTTTAAGCACTATTAATAGTAATGCTACTAATAACTTGACAAATTGGAAATTGGAGGTTTCGGGGAAAGAGAGCTGTCTGCCAATGTTATACCATACCGTTCAATTAATGCTAACAAACACATTTTTCATGATCATTAAAATTCCTACTAGGGGCCGGGCGCAGTGGCTCATACCTGTAATCCTAGTACTTTGGGTGGCTGAGGTGGGTGGATCACAAAGTCAAGAGATGGAGAACATCCTGGCCAACATGGTGAAACCTCACCTCTACTAAAATACAAAAATTAGCCAGGTATGGTGGCATGTGACTGTAATCCCAGCTACTCGGGAGGCTGAGGCAGGAGAATCATTTTAACTCCAGAGGCAGAGGTTGCAGTGAGCCAAGACAGGGCCACTGCACTCTAACATCAGACAGAGGGAGACTCCTTCTCCAAAAAAAAAAAAAAATTCCTACTAGGTCAACAATAAATGTACTTACAAAATATGGTATAATATGTAAACAGATTAGTCACTGTTTATAGACCCAGATTTAATACACATATGAAATAAAATGATCTTTTTATGAAAATATTAATTTGTATCTTTTACAGTGCAATAATTGGCACAAAAATGAATATCTATATACCACTACCTTTATTTAGGAGCTTCACAAAATGAGACACTAAATGAGACAGTTTCATTAAAGAATTCCTCAATAGAACAATTTTTTTTTCCATTCGTCAAAATCAGAAATGGGTTCCTAGTTCAGAACTAGTTCAAGACTTTATCCCTGTTCAATAGGGATAAAATTGCAGTTATACACAATAATTAGTCCTAGAAATCTGCTGCACAACATTGTCCGTGCAGTTAACAATATAGTATTGTACGTATAAAAATTTGCTGAGCAGATAGATCTCATGTTAAGTGCTCTTAACGACTACCAGCACTGCAACAATAATAACAAAAAGACCTTACCCAATATCTAAGCTTGAGGGATTCCTAATTTTATGTCTAGTAAATATACATTTCTTTCCATTCCAGAGCTATTGTTTTGATTTCAGCAATGCATCATACTTCACCCAGACAATTTCAGCCACCAACTGTCTACTCATCTGCCTCAATTTATATTTCAGTTCTGTCAATACTGCTAATCCTGGCAATACTAATCATTCAAAAGCAGAATTCTTACATTTTCATTCATGATCATAAACTTTCAATAATTCTCTATTTTATAAAAAATTAAATAAAGTTTGTTCATGTGGAACTGTAGAATGTGTTAACAATAATATTCAAACCTTTCTTTTAACCTTATCTGACATGTGGCTCTAACATAACTTATTCTCTAATACATTCAGTATCTTCCAATATCTGTTTCCTTTCTCTATGTTTCACTTCCCCATCTTTACTTTATAGATCACTTGCACATCCTAAGATGCCTTAAAATCATTGTTGACTTCCTTCAAGATGCCTTTCTCCCAAAGGCAAGTGATAGCTTCATGATTTGAATATGTGTTTTGCTTTTTTCTAACTACTCGTAATTTTCTTAGATTTATAACTAGTTGCGCTTTTATCTTACCTTCCTCTCTAGAGTACATTCTTGAAGCAAGGTTGATGTCTTATCCTAAGGACATGCAGAACATACCGTCTTGCATAAATCTAATAAATTCTTAAAATTGAATGACTATGGCCCAATTTGGCCCAGAAAATGATTAGAATATGGAAACAGGATACCTACAGGTTAATAAAAATGTGACTCACTATATTCATATCTTAGTAAGTGTATATATTGTTTACTATTATTAGTAAAATAGTCCCATAATTTTTTAGAACTATTAAATGTTGTGATTAAATACAGGTTTAAAATCTAATATTCTATGGTAGAAGATACTAAATGACTATTTATTAAAAGCCTATAATTTGGACTCACACTTTCTGCATTGACTCACACTTTCTGCATTTAAAATTTTAACTACAAAACCAAAAAATTCAAAACATTGAAGATATAACAGTAAACAAAACAGAGAAGCACCCTTTTCTCATGGAGATTACATTCTAGTGAAGAACACAGGCAATAAATAAACAAGATAATTTCAGAGCATAATAAGTGCTACAAAGTAGAAGTTAGAAAAATACATATAAAATGAACTGAAAGGGCAAATATATATGCTTGCTTTGTTGTAGTCTATTTTAATTAATTTTTTTCAGATTAATTAGTACATGTTAATTATATTTTACCTAATGCCTATATGATTTATAGCTGAAAAAGATAGTTGCGCTTACATGTTGATGAAAATTTGATAGCCAAATTGGAATAGCAGGCAGTACAATTGTAGTATGCCATTCAGTTGAGTGACTGCAAAGTTAAAAATTATCTTTTCAAAATTATAGAATATGAGTTTGGAGAGCACAGTGAAACAATAGACTAAAGGCCATTCATGTAATATTCTGGAGGCCCATGCAACTCATTACGTTTCATGTATTGTTAGTGAAAAATTGGCAATATGCTGCATGCTTTCTAACATAGTGGAATACAAACTGTGGAGAAGGAAATGAGTCAAGAGATCATTAGTGAACACCTCCAACCTCAGTCAATTTTCACTTCTAGTTCTTTAGGGAAAAAAATATTATTACAAGCCAATATGGAGTAGGAAATAAGGTAATATTAGTTAATAAACCAGAATATATATATTTAAAACCAATTGTAAATCTTGCTTTTGGTTTAAGATTTCTTCAGAAGAAAACTTCAAAATAAATATTTATTGAAAAAGTGTAACTACAAACAGTGGTTTTTCCTTCTACTAAATTTAATGATATTATTGTATAAAACAACATAATAGTAATTTACCCCCAAATATTTTAACCAATTTAAATTCAAAATGAGGGATAAAACGTCACTCAATAAAACCAATGAAGATGACAGCAACTCACAATCCAGATCTGATTTCCAACACAGTGACCATTTCATTGCAAAGGTATTGTACTCTCAAGGGAAATAGATTAGTTTTAAAACATACAAAATGATTTTAATCTGAGTGATATGTCAAAGAAAAATGCAAACAGAAATTTAATTGTAAATCATGGCCACTATATTCGTGTATTAATTTCATAAAACATGCTATTACCGTGAACAAACGCTGAAAACACAGCACATTGAGAGAAACACAAACCAGATTTTAGACAGCTGTGTTATAGCTCTAATTATCATTTGGCAGTACTCTAAAATTTAATATAAATATTATACACACACACACACACACATTATATATAACCTTCAACCACATCTCATCTCTTGCCCAACATTGCCTTCTAAAAATAGTTGACAGCAAAAACTTTATTGAGCTGCTCCTGATCAATTTGAAACTTTTATCTCCTGTTCTTATTTTTCAGATCCAGTGATATATTTTTAGTGAAACTTTATAGCTTATTGTTTCTCAATTCTGTGTTTTTCTGACCTTCATATTTCTTAAATTGACCTTTTATATAAGATGTATAGACACTGAACTAAACAGCAGCTTTCAAAAGATATCATCATTGGTGATCAAGATATTTAAAAGGAAAGCACATTCAAGAAATTCTCAGTGCTAAACTTTACATGTAGCAAATGCCTTCTAGGCACCCAAGGTTGTGTTCATTGCATCAAGATCTTAAAATGCATTTTCTAGGATTTTTATGTTGGTTTTACTGCTGCCCCTTAAGTTATGGATACAATTTATCCTAACAAATTAGACAATGATAACAGAGCTTTATGAAGATTAATTGACATATTTTTTTCATAATCTGCAGATAATCAACTTATCCATTTATTCAGTATTCATCCATTCCAATTTTAATCAATCAGCTATTATTTTTCATATAGATATTTGCATAGTGCCTACTTACGTACTTGCCAGTGTAGAAGAAACTACATGTTTCCATCCTCTAAGTGTTTGCTCTGCCTTGGAAATCCAGTTCTATAAAACTGTCTTCTTATTACATGCCTACTATACCTCTCCTATCTGCTCATGTATTTTTCCAAGCCTCTTCCAATTGATTTCTTCATTCTTTAACCAATGAAGTATTTTTTTCTCATTGCTGGCCTCATCCTGCATAAAGTATTCTTTATTTGGTAAGGAAGGCTTCTTTCATCTTTCTAATTATATTATAAACCCATGGAGGACCTATCTCTTTCTTTTTTACATCTTGAGCAGTACTACAGAACAGCAGTGGCATGTTAGGCTGAATAATGGCTTCCTAAGATGTCTATATTTTAAACTCCAGAATCTGTGCATGTTACCCTATGTGGCAAAAAAAATATTGCAGATATGATTAAGTTAAAGATTTTTAGATGAGGAGATTATCCTGGATTATTTGCATAGGCCGTAAGTATAATCACAAAGAGCAAAATTTTAAGAGGTAGGTAGATTTGACAACAGTAGAGAAATCAATGTGATCACAGAAACAGAGAATGGAGTGATGTAGCCAGGAGTCAAGGAATGCTAGAAACCCCTAAAAGTAGAAGAGTCAAGGAACAGAGTCTCATTTGAAGTCTCCAGGAAAAAAAAAAAAAAAAAAAAAAAGGATTGTTCTAAAAACCATAAATTTTATTTTAAATTTATAGCCTCCAGAAAGGAAAGATAATAAATTT